>JAPDSC010078758.1:64652-83699 GCA_026290005.1 Latrodectus geometricus | reverse complement strand
ATATATATATATATATATATATATATATATATATATATATATATTATCTAATGGCATTAGGACAATCAGGATTATATTGAAATTTATTCCATATATAAAATGTATTTAGACATAATCGAGAATTTCAGTTATTTGTAAATAAAAACGAGGCCAATTGTTCATTCATTTTCAGTTAAATTAGGTATTTCATTCAATGCATAGCAAAAATTTAAAATAGTTTCTAAACTCGCAACAGTTCAAACGTTAAGCAATGCCATGTTATTTCTCTAAGAAAATGAGATTCTATTTATCATTTTTTTTACTCTAAAATGATTAAATATCATTATATAGAATATTTTAAAGGTTCTTTACAAGAAAATTTCGCAAAATATTACATTAATTCGAAATAATTCGAATATCTATTATAAAACATGATGCCATTATGAGAATTTAGAAAAAATTTACCGAAAATGTATCAAAAGTAGAATTACCAGAAAATTTGAAATAATTTCAATATTTAAAAGCGGAAAAGATTGATTTTTACCATGGTATTCATCTCTTATAGTTAAATTTACAATGAGAAAATCGCGAAAAGTGTATATTACATTTAATGCTGAAGCTATAAAAATAGTTAAGCATGAAAATATCTTTAAAGATTTTATGCAAACATATGATATATAAATAAAAATACAAATTAAAAATATACTGGGTTTATCAAAGAAAAATTTTAATTAATACAAAATTCGAAATGAAATTTTTTCTGTAAACAATTCTTTAATTTTGGTAATTACTTTCGAGAAATAAAGTGTTCTAAATCCGTTCCGCTTTATCGACATTTCTTTAGAGTTTTTAAAATTCCTTTCGTCGGCAATCATTGGGAAGGCACGCCCATCTACGCTCTGTTTAATATTATCATATGCTTACTTACACTTTCATTCCATTATCAGCTGTAATTCATCACGTTTGAGGTATGGTTTATATTGTAATCTTTACTCTCCATCGATTGAACCCAGTCAATCGCTTTGGAACGGGAATTCGCGCACACTGTTTAACCCTATCTCTGTTCCAAGCTACTGCGGTATTTTCAAAGTATAAATGCTGAGTCCATGGATATGAGTAAGAAAAGGGCTCTCCAGAAATGCGTTTTATTGGGGTTATGTTATTATTTGGGTAATGGGGGTGTACAAGAAAGGTGCGGCCTGATCATTGAGTGAAGATCGTGAGAACGAAACATTTTACTTAGATTGGCAACATCAGAATTGATCTTATATAGAAATCAGAGCATCTTAATTTTCATGGATTGAAATATTTTATTTACATCTATTGTCTTTTTTACTAGTTAGGTGGGGCTGAAATTAATCAATAAAATAAGCTTACAGGTACTCAACTCTGCTTTTTTATAAATCAATCAATCAGTTAAAATAATTTAATTCAAAATACATCCCATTGTATTGAAGCTGAAAATTTTATTTCAAAAAAATATACAGGAGGGGACACTATTTCATGGGATAAAGTTTTCATAAAATTAGATTAATAATTCTTTAAAATATATTGATTTTTTTATATAAAAATGTGTGGGCCATACTCTATTTCATTAATTATCGGCATTTCGCAGAGTTCAATATTTGTCAGATATAAATTCAACATTTTGCAGTATAAATTTTGATTGATGTAAAATTTTATATATTGTACCAAAAATCATATATTTTGAAATAACTGACAAGGTTTAATATTAATAAATCTCGTTACTGAACAATGTATTTTAATAAATAAATTTGTGTGATAAAAAATATGTATTACTATCTTAAACATTTTGCTTCAAAAAATATTGGAAAACATATCTTGTCTTTCTTAAAGGACCTAAGAGAATATAGTTTACCAAAATGTTTCGCCTAATATATTATTAGAATTTAAAAAGTACTTAATGTGTATTTTTAATTCTGATTTGTTATTTATAGATAATATATTTTATTTCTTTCGCATTCCATCAATTCTGTGCTATTACAGATATGTTTCACATAACTTTTTCAAAAGCTAAAAAGTTTGAATTCCTTTTCACAATTTTCAGTTGTTTACAGAGAAGATAATCTCTTGCTATGGCATCTTAGTAACAAAACGCAGACTTGTGCAAACATTTTCGCCAAGTTTGCAGCCGAATGTTTAGGACTCTGTCTTTCAATTCAACTGTCTTTGAGTTCGTATCCCACTATCGGCTTCGATATACTTATTGATTTGGAATCCACTTTAAACTGTAAATACCTATCTAGTTAATCTTGGTATCCAAAATTTGATCATTGAATGACAAACAAACTGATTCAAACATATTTTCATTCAAGTATATGTTATAAATACTGCACAATCTCTGTACTCGTAAAGAAAAGTTATTAAGATATTGTTTAAGATAAGTGGTTATTAAAAAAAATAATAACTAAACAGTTTGACACATTTTACCTGCTTTTTAAATATAAAAATAATAATTTTAAATATTCAAAATAATCATATATTTCGAGGATATAATGTATAAAATATTTCTACTGAATGTTTGTTTGATTCGGCCTGAAATCTCCTGTTTATAATTTTAAAAATTATAAAAGCGCGTTTGAAAAAGTTATGTTGTGAAACAAAGTTTGTATTTTATTTCTTCTTCAATGCCTGTGGAATATCTCAGTGAAGTACTCAATACATATAACTACGAATTCATTTAAACACAAAACCCGAATAAAAATCCACTTCATAATTTTTTGACAAATTTATTCCCTTCACATTTCACATGCGTCTAAATTGTATTTTTTATACATTTAGTTTTATAAACATTGTCCAAAACGTCTGCGATATCAGGTGCTTTTAAAATCTTTTTTACCGACTTCTGGTCTGGATATCGGACAGGAATAGTAAAATATTACAACGACTGGTTTCATGAGAACTACTACAGAATGAAGATCACGTCCCTTGTCTTGTCATCACGAGGCCAGTTTTTTATCGTCCATTTCTTTTTTTTTCCTTCTCTTTTCAAACCTTAATTCTTGCGAGATTGAGAATTGCCACATGTTCGAGTGACAACTCTGATGGAAATGATGACGAGACATTGTGAGTAGTTTAACTGTAACTGGCGATTTAAATGATAGGAAACTTTTTTATGCCTTCACAGGAAAACACATTATATTTTAAAATGGAATTGATTTTTGCCAACATATGTGATTGAAATTGAATGATTGCAACAAGAATAATATCATCAATGTTCAATTTCCATTAACTACTGTCATGTTTAAATTCTCAATGTTGATAAATACATCATATTTGGATGAACCGAAACTGCAACCGAGTTACTATGTTAATTTAAGGGCTGTAATAATTATTTATTTATGTTCAATGTTGTGCTTTTTTATAAGATAGATTGATGAATGTCTTTCACTGTAGACTTTATCTCATGAGAAATTCTTGTAGAAAAATTATTTTTATTTTAAACTTAGTTTCAAATTTCGATACTTTTTATATTTTATAATTTTTTTTAAAATTTCTTATAATTGATTTAGTTAAAATGCTTTTATGAGAATTTCGATGTATGAAACTTAAGTTTAACCATAAAGTTTCGTTGATTTAAATATTGGGTACAAAAAGTAATCATAGAGTGAAAAACTATCCAGAGTTAAGCAATCTTCTGATAATCTTACCCGTCTATACATCAACATTAATAAACTCTATTTTTTGTTTTATAAAGTTAATTATTTTTATATAAATAATAAGATTTTATAATACCTTTTATTTTTGGAGTTTTTTATGAGACGGATTTCATTCTTCTTGTTGACATTAATTACTTGCCTTTACTAGCTCAGTTTCTTTTGTCTGATAAATAAACAAATTTATTTATGATAAATGTCCTTGAGCAAGACACTTAAAATATGTTTGTGATTTTTTTTAAAACTTTATTCGTCATAATTATCTAACCAAGCTCTTAGGCAACTTGGAAATCCATATAACTCAAGTTAAAAACTTTGAATTAAATCATTTTTTGTTTCTGTACTCTATTAGCTAGCAAAATTATATATAATTATAATATATATATTAGCTAGCAAAATTAAAGTACTGTTATTTACTTCTGCAAACGTCTAATTTATGAAGATTTTAAAAGTAATTATATATTGCAATAATTCTTCTTTAATTAAATATTTAAAATGTTTTTCCTTATTTAAAACTGGTTTTATAATTGCATAATTATTACATAATTTTTATGTCTAATTGTGCACCCTGCTCAGAGCAATAAGCATATTTTTTATGCTTCTTTTGCACATCAAACTGAAAAGCCATTACTTAAATAAAATGGAAAAATTATTTTTCTGTTTCTGAGAACAGTATTTGCTTAAATTTCAATGACAGGTCAACGGAAGTTTGTTTTGACATTCCAGTGGTTCCATCCTCAACCTCGTTTGGGGTCACCTGGTCAAAATCAACAGAATGGTCGTGGTCATCTTTCCTCGGATTCTCCCTCTGCTTGTTTCCGCTTGACCGGCACAGAGTTTTCATCACTCCTTCGTTCGGTAGATAAATAAAAGAATAATATTGAATGAGTGCGGCTTCCATCTAGTGAAACTCCGAAGTGACCCTTTATTTAATAAGCGCGAGAGAGAAAAAAAGCCAAGAGAGGAGGGTTATCGTAATCACAGTGACTAAACCGGATCCACCACCATAACCGCAGCCGAATTTTTTTTTTTTCAATATTAAAAAAGTGAGCGTGCAGACCTTTTATTCTCGCTTTCTTGACTTTATAATCTTTGTGGTGGGAATTTTTAGCAGTATGAATTATAAAATATCCCTCCTGACTCACGTGCACTTTTCCTTTATGTGAGAGTCATCCTGATTTATTTGCTCATCTGCGATATGAGACATAATTTTATTAGCTGCATTAGATCCATGGTAGAAGTAGGTGCGTAAAAAGATGGGAGCGGAGATAAAAATGCAATGATAAGTCAATTTTTAGAAATTGTGAAAAACATTTGCTTTGGAAGGATCGCTCTTTACAATGAATATCAGTAAATGTTAATTTCTAGAAAATTACGTATGCACTATTCCATATATTCGTAAAGTTAGAGAATTGCTTATATATTTTTTTTCTTGCTTGATTTGTTTTCATAAAAAATTTATTTAAAAAATTGACTGAAACTACTTTGTCTTCTAAAAACAATCCATTTGAAACATGCTTTTTTTCATTATTCATATATTCAAAAAAGATTGAACTTAGTCATAAGAAATTTCATGAAATTTTCAAATACAATTTAAGGACACTTTTTAATAAATACTGTAAATGAAATTAAATGTTTAGTTTTACCTCACAAAATCATAATTTTTAGATAATGCGGTTTTTTTCCTCCTTCCCCTATAAAAATATGTATCGATATATATTTAGATTTTATTTTCCTTAAAAGTAATTATAATGTTTATATTTTCAATGAAAAGTAATTACAAAAAGATTTTTCTCATGGATTTTGCTGTTATTGAAAAATTTGAGATCCTCTACCAATTAAAAGGGATGTGATCCCATAAAAGATTAAATATAAGTGAAAAAATAAAAAATTTTAATCTCTGAGCAAAGCAAGCAACTACATCTCTCTTAAAACTAATGAATACACATTTTTGGATGTTTAAGCTTTCATCGAGAAATTACTGTTATTAATCTCCAAACAATTAACTCTGTGAAAAATATAGCGAAAACTAATGTTAAAATTCGTAAGATAACTTTTTGATAAAACTACATTGACTAAATTATTCAACTAACTTGTGTTGGTTAAAGAAATTGCAAAATTTGTCATCGTGTTCCAGTATGAAATAAATGAATTTTTTTTATCATTCAATTTTTGTTATGCATTTGATTTATCAATTAGACTTAAATTGTTATATTTTTAATAAAACGAAACAATCATTTAAAATATTTTTTAATTGTTCAGTCCTGTCTCTTTTTATTAGGTAAACCTAATCGCCGAATTTAATGCGAATCTACCATGAAATTTATAAACTTTTTACTTTTTTTCCAATACACAAAACATTCTTTCCTTTAAAATCTTAAGCTAAGCTTAGCATAAAGTAGTTTTAGACATGTAATTCTCTTTCTAATGATTATTGAAGTGCACCTTTCCGAAGGGCGAATTAATTATGCGTCTTAAAATCTTCCTCGTCACGCAATCTTTCAGTCAAAACATACTTTTCCTAATAAGCCAAATCTCTGATTCGGTCTCCTAAGATTAGAATCCACACATTGTATTTCTAACAAAATTACAGGAAATACTTATGGTATTTATAGTACTTGCGTAGAAGATCTAATTTGGCGAAACGTGTACGTAAGCATTCTTTCGCTTTAAAATACTTTATCTAAGAGAATCTTCTCATTGTAATTTTTACCAGGGGAAATTTAAAAATAATGCGCTTTATGAAACATTTTAAAATCAAGTTTTAAATTTATGTGAATTGATCTATATCAAATATTAAGTTTTAAATAAATCTGAATGGTAATTTTTCATACTAATCATGAACACAGTAATTGATTTTAAATGTTTTGCTCCTGATTGGTAGTTCACCATAGTACCTTTTCCATCAAAAGAATGACCCTGGAATATTAAATTTAAGTACGCACTTATTTATCCGACATATTAGTAATAGTTTATTTGTTTTCTTACTTTTTTTCTATTTGTTGTAGCTAATTATGTTTAAAGTTTCTTAGATGATTTAAACTTAACATGCTTTTAAATTTCTATAAATTTTCTTTCAAAAAAATAAGATTATTTCAAAAAATAATTTAATTTCTTGTGAATTCAATAAATTGTAAATTTGAATAAATTTGACAAATTTAAAATAATTTGATTGTTAACATGATATTTGAAGACGAGAACTTCTCATTTTGTATTATTGGAACTTGTGAGGCATAATATTTTCTAAATATAAGTGATGAGTTTTATGTGATTTAGAAATCATATATATAATAAATTGATCTCTTCTTTATATTCGTTATTACACTTTTTTATTAATTTAAATTTTGAGCATTTTTTGTCTTAAATATTTTATTAATTATAAAAATCTCCTAATACCAATTCTAAATTACGTCATCAATTTATGAATTATATACTTCATTGGAAAAGATATTTTAAAATATTTGTTTACGTTATTTATTTGATTCGAAATGTTTTCATACACGTTACTACAAGTAGCCAAACATACTCAATATTAAGAAAAATATTGAAATGAAAGACCATGCATACATAAATATTTATAATTTAAGTAAATTTTACATGCATTATATCAAAACTTATAATCACTTTGATTCAATAAAAGAAAATATTTGAATCTCACTTATGGAACCTTCGTATGACAACAACTGAATTTGCATCTTTAATTTAGGAACAGAATTTTTAATTTGTATCTCTGTAACTTTTAAATAAGCAAAACACTTTGATAAATCATATTTAGAAGTCAGAAATATTGAAAATAATGAGTACTAACTTCGAAGAATTGTTGTTAATCCATTTGCAAACTAGTCGGTCTCTTTCAAATTGAGAACATGTCGATTTTGTTCTATATCAAGATTTAAACCGTACAAGCCACACATTGATATCGCATTACACTAATTTAAAGATAAAAAAAACAATATCTCTACATGCCCATAGGGCACTTTCTGTATGAATGGGGATAATGAAATAACCTAACACACAAAAGGAAATAAACACGATCTCGTTAACTTATTGACCTATTATCACACGAATCTTCATTACAATATAATGTTAAGTTTTATTTGTGATATGTAGAAGAGACGGCCGAAACAAGTAGAAATTATACGAGAGGAGTAGGAAATTAACAAAAATCATTTATATCTTCATAGTAGATAATTTCCCAGTTCGGTCTTAACTAGGTGTGATTAAGCAGAGGAAAACAAGCTAAATTGCATTATACAACAAAAGGAAACGTCGTACGCCATTGTTCTTTATTCAACAGTTTCTGCCTGCTTAACAATATAAACGTGAGTAAAAATGTTGTGTTTAGTATTATAAATTTGGGTTACCGGGTATATGAGGCGAATGTACTTAGTTTGCTCCTTTCTCTTTGGTGAGCCCGTCTTGGAAGGGATGTCACAGGGTTAACCTCTCTTTTCTTCATTTTGGCCACACCTAGCTATTGAAACGAATCTATTTGCAACGTAAATCTTCGGAGTGTATTTGTATGATACTTTTATGCAAAGGACTGGTTTATCTGGAGATTCAGATATTAAAATGTCACTTTTTATTGTTACATTGTGGAGATTTACTTGTTGGGATTAATCCAGAAAAAACCATGAATAAATTGATGAATGTAATTTAAAAATATTTTTATGCTGGATTAAAAATGTTACCTCGATCCAAACATGGGTTCTACCATTGTGGGAACAAAAAAATGTGTTTTTTTTTAAATATTTATAAGTTTTAAGCTAGATAGATTTATTTTCTGTTATTCTTAAGTAAAAATTTAACTTATTATAAAGTTAAATTTTTATTTAAGAATAACGGGAAATGAATCTATTTATATATAAATTTATGTGTCAATATAAATATATTACAAATTTCTAGCATATATTTATATGAAGGGTAAAAAAAAACTCGCACAATCTTTTATGAACTTTTATTTTGAAATAGAAATTACCTTTAATATTTTAATTTTTTAAATCTTATAGGTTATTTTTTGTTTCAACAAGATTGTAAGTGTTATCCTCTGGAATATGCTTATGATAATAATTATATGGGAAATATTTGTGAAATTTTTAACCAAAATCACTTTCCCTCAGAAAAGCTGTTTAAAAGGAAATGGTCATTATCTTGACAAAAGGAAGGAACTAATTAGGAATATTAACTCAATAAAAATTCTTTCCTGATTACTTTGCTCTAATTATTATTTATACTACAATCCTTAAAAATTAAAAAAAAAAATCTCATTTAAGAACACCAAACCTTAGTCCGCATTATTATGATTACTTTTGTCAAATTTAAAAATGAAAACTTTTTTGACTGGTTTTTTTTTAACGAAATTTATACTTTTTAATATTTTTTTAATAAAAAGCAAATATGAATGGTATGCTTTATTAATTTTTCTGCTTTATTAATTAACTGCGATGGTATGCTTTATTAATTAACTGCGATTTTTTTCTACATTTTATTACCAGCTTCAGAAAACTGTTGAAAAAGTAGTAAGCTAAATGAATCAGATTTCAATACTTTCTATGTAACAACAGCCTACTTAAAATATATCCACAAATAGTCTAATTAACAAAAGAGAAATCTTATTTAACTTGACACCTTTTTTAGAGATACAGCGTAGGATTAGAAAAACAAAACCTAGTCAATGACACATCTACTTTAAGCCAATGACTGTGCATTTTCTCATCCTCTGTAACATTGTGTCTATCATATGAATCAGTCAAGAAAATTATTTTTTATTTATAAATATTTGCTTGCTTTAAACTATGATTCACCACGTGAATCAGATTCCGATAGTAATAAATACTAACTATTAATAAAATTTAGGTTAAACACAAATTATTTCTCTTTGCTTAAATAAATATTCTGAAATTTATATTATTCTTATTAAATTTTTAAAATATGTTTAATGTATGCTGAAGCTTTCTATAACATATAAAATCGAAATATTTAAAATTATAAATTTCATATTCTTATTTTTATGGATTTCCTTGAAAGCTGTTCAACCTTGTAAGTATAATCTTTATTCTTCTTAGAGCTTTAATGTTAAAGATAAAACAGCTGTATTTTGATTTCTTTAGTTGGTTTCAAAATACTGTTTTTACAAATATTTTTGACTCTTCAATTCGATTATTCATTTATTAATATATTAACAAAATAATATTTACTAGTGATTATTTTTATCATACATATAATGATTATACACTTTTAATGAAGATTAATTTTACCAATTTCTATCTTTACTAATCTACTCATTTACTCGAATTTACTGAATTTGTTAAATTCTTACTATTAATTTTTCCCTTTTTTTCATTAGTTCTCGTAAAAATTTGATTCAAATTCTAGTGAAAACAAAACTTAAAATTATTAGTTTATAAAATTTATTTATAATTGCTAATAAATCAAGTACTAAATAAAAATATTCATTGAACACAAAAACACCCGAACAACAAAACGAGAATATTTCACCTCCAGTAATAATTATTTTTAACAGGATTCTTGCCATTTACTTAGTGTTAATGGTGATTATCAAAATTTCAAGTTTCTGTGTGCCATTGTCCATTAAATTCTACTCTATTCTTTCCTATTTTACAAATAATCAAAATATTTATCAATTTCTAACTCTTTGAATGTTTTTAAGAAAAGCATCTATTGGTAATTAAATCCAAAACATAATTCTTTTATACCTCATACATTAAACAATATTCAGCTCTTCAGCCCAGAATGGTAAGATTTCACGCTTATTCAACCGAAGCCACAAAGATGTAGAGGTGTTGCTCTAATTATTAAAATCAATTAATAGTATTTGCAAGAACTGTCAAAGGTAAACAAATTACGCGACAAAAAGCGCATTGAATTGCTTAAGTACCATTGCTAATTATTTAAATAGGCTAATTAAATGCGCGGTTCGGTGTCAGATTCTTTTCCTAACTCCGCAAGGTTTTCGGATACTTTTTTCTTCCGTCTCTCTCTACTGTCCGTTCTTGACCTGGATATCACAAGAATCAGGTTGCATAGTTTTTAAAGGAAAGCGAGTGAATGAATAAGAAAGTCTTCTGCATGATAACTACTGTAATAGGAATGCGAAATATGCTTATGTTGGATGCAGCAGATTTCAGTTTTCCTCTATTTCGCAGCTGTTGTTACTTGATTTAGATGTCTGAGAATACGTTTGATATGAATTTTCTGTTCCATCAAATGAAGAAAAACAAAAACTGTTTAATTTAAATCATAAGTAGTTGAAAAAATTAAATTTTTAAATTGTAAGGATTAAGTTTGTTTTATATCTCTTAATCCACTTTTTTTTTAATCACTGGAATAATTGTTGTTAATTCGGAATTTACTGTTTAAGCCGATTCTATAAGGACTACAAATGTCCTCGGTTTATCTAAGAGTCAAACCCACCAATTGTTAAACTGAAGAAAAGTTCTTTGACTATTCATCAATTTTCTATTTAGTTAAATAAGTAAAATGGTTATTTAGTTCATTATATGTCATTTGAAAGTAATATAGTTTGTTTCTTAAGCAACAAATTGCATGTTTTTAACATTATGTTAGGTATACACTCAATGTCTCACACAAAACAGATCTTATGTTAGATATACTACAATGAAACTTTCTTAGTTTCTTTATACTCAACCATTTCATTCTTTTTCTAAATAATATAATTATCTTACATCAAGTTATATATTAAATAAATGAGAATTGATCAAACCAGTACCATTATATTATAATTTAAAATTTTCCATTACACACACATAAAATATATGCATACATAAAAGCGAAATTAGTTTTGTTATCACTTCATTTACTTTATTATAATAATAACACTTAAAGAATATTCATTCATACTTATTTATATTTTGTATTTTCTAAGGAGAGAGAGAGAGAGAAAGAAAGAATGGTGAGAGAGAATTAAAAAAGTGGTTATTTTTTTTGGAATGAAGGATAACATTAAAAATTTTATGAGGTATTAAATATTCAAAAGTTCAAATTTGAATTCATCAATTAATTTAACAGTTTTGTTTTCATGTAATTAAATGTTAACCATATAAAAATTGACTAAATAATTTTAGTATATAAAAAACAGGTTTAAAGCAATCACAAAACCTTTTGGTTTCTGGAAGCATTAGCAAACTTTTGATAAACGTTGATAGTTTATGATTTTTTGAACAGAATTGTTTATTTTTATAATGCATTTTTTATAAAAATAAATTAACTAAAATAAAAACACAGTTACAGACATTTTGTCCAAGGGCATTTTAAAATTGTAAAATCTTAGAAAAACGGCAAAAAAAACTCTGCAAATCACCTCATTAGCAAAATAAAAATTTAATATGTAAGGTTACCAAAAAATGCTATTATATATTTATTTTTCTTTACATATATGTTAATTGAGCATATATTTTTAAGGAATAAATATATTCTTCCAAACTTCGAACTCTAATTGTATTGGATTAAAAGTATTCTTTCTGGAGAGAAATTGTTCAGTATCAAAAAATTATTCGTTACTATAAACGCATTTACTTACACTATAATCTTCTCAGAGCTTCAAAAATGTCTTCCTTGTAAAACTTTCTGATGTGATAATCGAATGTTCGAGGTTACTTACTACGACTCTAATAATTATTTTCCGTATGAACTCTGGAAGTGTTAATCCACTTTCAGTTGAGTAACTGTACATAGAATAAGTAAAAGTTAGAAATAAAAAAAAAAGTCTGTACTCATTCACTTTGGAAGAAATGCTGCCGGCTATATGGAGAGATTTGGCGAATATGATCCTAATAATAGTTTCTAAGTGGCGAGGGCGTAGTATTGCCTGAGGCATAGAACGGGGCATGTCCGTCTGGTCTTCTCATGTCCTGGCAGAGATCGTGATCCTCCTCCCCCACTTTCTGTAACAACTTCCTCAACAGTGGGTCAGATTTGTGGGTTGGTGAACCTTGGATTAGTAAATCCCTTTCCTTCTTTATTGAACGTTCGCGATTTGTAATTTCATACAAGTGGGCTGATGAACTTTAGTTTTCATGCTCAGATCATACAAACAGACTTGCCAGGTGTTGTCTCTGTAATAGATTTCTCAACATCTGTCTTGACTGTAACCCATTTAGGCTGACTTTCCTTTGACACATAGTATTTTTCAGTGCTCATTTAATGTTACATAATATAGATTTTATATATTTTCAAATTGAAGCACAATTTAAAAATTTAACTGACGACCACTTTTTACAGGATAGTAATGTATTTAAGCCTTGATTATTTGTTGAATCTTAATTTGAAAATTCGTAAATTATGTGTTTTTGTTGCACCAGATTTGCATGATCCTGTTGATAACCTAATTATTACTTAATGATAATCAGGTTTTCAACTGGGATTTTATGATAATATTTAATGATAATTGATATATATATTTAATTGTAATTGTATATAATCAGAAGAGCAATGCTGGAAACTTCAATTAACATACTTACATTGATCGATAATCTATAGATTTTCACAGATTTACAATTGTATTATCAATCTTCCTACATATTGATCATTTTCTGTTTGATGGCCATAACTCTTTGATTAAAACGGAGATTATCAGTGAACACAGAATGATATCACTATCCGTTGGTTGTCTAAGGATGAACAAGTGAAGATAATGTAATAGATGAAGTGAGAAAGGACACGATTTTGATTTCTCCTATCAAATGAAGTAAAACGGCTTAGACAATTTGGTCACTTCCAGAAAAATGACAAAGCAGACCAATGTGATCAAGACTATCAAGTATGCCTTTTGCTTATCTTAGACACAATTATCGATTGAAAGAGAAATTTGAAATTAAAATTTCAAGACTAGTTTCAGTTGAAAGAGATAATAATCAACACTTGGACTTATGTCAGGGGCTCGGTGAAGGAATCTACCGTTAAACAGCTTCATGACATATAAAATTAATATCGAATTAACTTGAGAAATCTTTTACAGCAAGATTAAATCCAAAAAAAAAAAAGAATTTCTAAAAAAACCAAGACAACTTTCCAAGACAACGAGAAGTACACGTAAATCTCATTCAAATTTTTATTCTTGATTCAAAAAAAAATACCTTCTTCTTACTACTAACATACAAATATTTTTCTCTTACTTAACTAACTCATAAATATTCAAAAATAAATGTCTAAACTTATATATGTTTTTGACATTTATTATACCTCTGGTTTAAGTTCCTAATCAGTAAACATTTATTCAAAACATTGAAAAGAAGCTACCCTAACACTCTACAATCATTTTAAAACCCTATAAAAACAGCCAACGTTTGTATCCGTGAATACAAGTGACTCTGAATGACATTTCAGTGTCCCGGTTGAACCTTTCAGAAATCTATCAAGCCTATCTCTACATAATCGATGGAGGAAGAGAAAATAATGTACAGCAACAGATCTTTTTACATTTCCAGATTTTTTTAAAAAAGTAATGATATTTATTATTTTTGATAAAGTCTTCCTTCCATACACTGTAGCGAGCGAGTTTATGCTTTTCCCAACATTTCACCGATTAAAAATACATTTGAAAATGGATAAAAGTAATCACAACTTTCGTTACTTTCGATAAATCGATAAAAATAATCTCAACTTGAGCATTTAATAACTTTATAATTTTCATGCACTCCATGCTCGAATCCGGTTTTTAGTTGATCTTCATGAAGTGTTTCATATTTCTTTTTATTTTGTGGTGATACTTAGAGTTAATATTAAAACTGAGTAAATAACATATAAGTATTATTAAGAAACAATATAAATATTTTTCTAAATCGCAATTTACTCCGAAAGCTAAATACATATTTTCCAGTGGGATCCATGGGACACATAAGTTGGTTAGTTTGTTTTGTTAATATAAACAAATAAGAAACAAAAATATATATCTTTAATAAAATAGTATGCTAATAAAAATCATTTCATTCTTGAGATCATGTAATCGTAATAATTGAAAACTTTATACAATAATACTTCACAATAGTTCTTATATGAAAATTATTTTCCATAATTTTATCTCATTCACAAACCAACAATTTCATTGAAAGTTAACCAATAAATTTAACCAAAAATTCTGAATTTTTCATTTGACTTATCATTTCTTTACAGCGATAAGTATCTTATTGTCTTATAAATGTGAATTTTCTTTGACCATTTGTAGTTATATATTCTTGCACCGAAAATAAGTAACACATTTCTCACCTATTTCAAACATTATTATTCAGTACATCTGACAGCTATCTCTATATTATGAATAAAGGTACCCAAGGTAATAAAAAGAGGGGAAAACACACACACATTTGTCTTCCCCCCTCTTTCCTTTTAGAATGTCCTCATTGAGTGGCGAGTTTGTTTTGCTTCAGGGTGAGCTTGTTTCATCCGGTCTGGTCTTGGGAGACTACTTCCACTTGTAATTGACATTTGTCACATTACTCGGAGAAAAGAAAGAATATCTTACTTCAGAATCTTTCGAAACAATCATAAGTGAAAAAGAAGCAAACAAAAATTGTTACGTTCGATTCTTAATCGTTGCCATAATAAAAATCATAATAGTAATGAAACGATCTTCAAACCGAAAGGGATGATGCGCCATCCTATTAATATGGACATCATGTAGGGTGAAATTATTCAGTTTTTTTCCCAATCACTTCTTGTACCCATATAATTAAGCAGGTCTACTAAAACGTCTCAAATCATAGGTATGTCCAAGGTTTCTCAAGGGATTCCGAATCTCTGAAGCTTGTTTGGATGGGGTGTGGTTAACCACTTTGGGGTGCTCTTCAAAAAATTAGAAAGGCTTCGAATCTGTTATGTTCCATTAACTGTTCGAAATTCGGCGGGAAATATTCTGTGGGACGGATGAGGACCACCAAACATCAAAATCGGCAGCCGCATCATTGGAGATTGTTTTTGATGCGGTTTTATTGACAATCACCGTAATGATGTTGAATGCATGGCACACTGTCATTAAGTTTTTTCATGGTAAATTAAGTCCAACTTCACTGCGAATTTCTAATAGTATGCCAATTTTTTAGTGGGTTGAAATATTATATAGTTTATCATCCCTGCTTGATGAACGATGGGAATTATACGTAATTAAATGCAAGTATTCCAGTGGGTTTCTGGAGTTTTCTCTTCGTAATGGATAAATAATGTGGATGGTAAAACATTTATAGTCTGTAATTATTTAAATTACCAATTTGACTTCTGTTCATATTCAGTAAAAGTGAATGAAGCGTTACTATTATAATGTTTGTTAGTTAAAACTTTTAAATAAGTGCCTAGCTTATATATTAGTCAGTTTTTCGGTATTAATAGCGCGATTCTCACCAAGTAGCAATTCTTTCATTAAAACATGCCATTAATTTTTATCTGTTGAGCAATGGCATCAACTTTCTCTTTCTTTCCTTGACCGTCATTGTTCTCACTTTCAGCATCCTGTCAGTTGCTCAAGAAATTGAAGGGCGTGTGTCTTGACTAAGAATGAATGAAAGAGTCTTTTTTCTTTCTTTCATTTTCTTTTGACCAAAGGGATCAACTGTAATCTTTTACGCCGGTAACATCCGATAGTACAATACCTGCTATCTCTGTATAAGTAGCAATATCTTGATCCTCAATTATTTTCTAGTATTCAGAAGTTAAAAATCATCTTGCTGGTAATGTGATGATTTCATTTTTATTAGTTGAGAATTCTATAAAAGGTTATGGAGATCTTTTTATACTATTAAATATTTTCGACATGATAAAGATTTTGGACTTAGCCCATCTAAAATGTTTTATAACCATTTAAATATATGTTAACAATTTTTTTTCTCTCATCCACGTTTTATATAAATATTTTTTTTTATTTTCAGTTAGCATAGAGATTTCGAGACATTCTTTTTCAGTATTCATCTATTTTTTACTACAATTTACTGACAAAAATTCATTTCCAAACATTTAAATTGAAATTTCTCAACATCCATGTCATTAGTTACTCAAGTTTAAAATAATGATTTATAAAGCTCAAATTTAATAGTCAATAATTGCAGATATTATTTACTTTATATAATTATTGAGTGCTAGAAATCACAGACAGAAACTTGTTTCCTGAAACTCTAATCATAAACATACTATTTTAACTGTACAATTTTAACATATTATAATACTTATGTATCCATAATATATTAAATTTATAATAATCCTTGTAAATAAATATGAATTCCCAAATATTTATCTGTAATGAATAAATCACCTGCACTCATTTTTAGTACATATCCATTAAAAAATATAATCCTGTTACTATCGATTATTGAAGTTTGTGGAGTCATTTTTACTTTATGCTAAGCCATTAAAATATCTGCTGCAGAAATTTCAGGTACTTAAATTTATTTCTACCATAGATTATGATAGAGAACCTTTCTTTTTAATCCTTTTTTTCTATTTGAAATCTCTATGAAAGCTGCCATATGATCTAAAATATTCTTCGCAATATGAGATTTTTATCATTGTTTTGCTTATTTTATAAATAAAGCAATGAAATTTATTTCCAGATATTATTAATTTTAATTATTATTGAACTGAAACTGAATATTTGAAATTGGTGAATATTAGGAGAGTTAACGGTTATTCTATTGATCAGTATACTTTGATTGAAAATAATGCCAAATAATTCTTATGTAAAATGTTTTTCAATATAGATTTCAAATAATATATCAAATTGTTTCAAATAATGTTACAAAATTATTTTTTTTTTTTTAATATACTGTATAAAATTTTAAATGTATGTAATACACACACACAAAATACGATTTTTACATATAAGTTAAGACGCTTTCTTTATGGGTGCCCCTTAGCTTTCGTGAAAGTTCAGCTATTATTTGTACTTTCATTTTTTTCCTTTCCAAAACGTTTTTATCGGTATAATGATCAAGGTCTTAGTCATAAGCTCTTTCTTTAGAACTATATTTCTTTGCGAAAGGTTAAAATCTGCAGGAAGGTGAACATGGTTTTAGGCACCAATGGAATGCCGTTGCGGTTACTTATAAAAAGTTTTAGCGCCGCTGCTCAACTATTTCTTTTGAATTTTTAGAGTGAAACAAGATACATTGTTACTTTAATATTTACCTCTTTAGAGATTAACCTAATACACCTATTAATACTGCATAGGGTATAACATTCTCGAATTTTGAAATTTAAATATGTTAAAAACATATTTTGTTTAAGGCACATATTTATTATTTTATGTTGCTTTTAAATTTCATTAAAGCTATTAAAAAATTTTGAATTCGAATTTATCTTTGAATAAAAAGCGTTTAACAGTAACTTTAGTAAAAAAAAAGTTTAACAGTAACTTAAGAAAAACAATTAGTCTTCAAAAAATGCACTTTTCTTATATTAAAAATTTTATTAAGAATTTATTTCTTAAAATTCTTTTTTTCATTCATGCATATATTAATTAAGTTTAATTTAGCTCTTATTTTAACTTCTGCATTTATATTGTTAAAATGAATTATTTTTTAGATTTCATATTTTATAATTTAAAATTTAAATTTCAAAATCATTCCCGATGAACTAGGTCGTTAACAACATTAGGTAATTTGTAAATCTAGTTTACTGCAATCGACGTTATATTACATTTGAAATTAGAACACTTCTCTCCAGGCATTTTTTAAAGCTATTTGTGGTGTTATTTCTATACAAACACTTGCGAAGAAGACATATTTACTGTTATTTCTACGCTAGAATATGGGGCAGGCTAGATTCAGAGCTTTTACTCCTCACCATTAATAGTAACATTCTTTACTCTTATTTATCAAAACTTTTTTTAGGTATTTAACTTTTAATAATTGAATAACTATTTTATTATAATGTAAAAAGTTTTGTTTTCAAAAAAAATTTAGTCGTTAAAAATGTTATTAAATTGTATGTACTGAAGAAGTAACTTCCTAAAGTCATGTTTTCTAACGGTTGAAAAATAATTCTAAACTTATAAAAATGCAACTTTTAATCTATTATTTTGAATGAAATGGTTCAAAAAAATGTTTTAAGCTTTAGAATTCTTGCATTTTTATTGGAGAATCAGGCTGAAATTTTATGTAAACACAATATATCAGTTTTAAATCCCTACAAATAATAAATTTAGAATATGATTTAGCTAAGGAAATATAAAAATTACATGCAAATTAAATATCTGGGATTTTTCCATATTAATTTTTGCAAAACAATTACTTTTATATCAATAAAGGCAGCTAAGAAAGTTTTCTAGCAATTACTATTACTTATTTTATTATTTTTTAATTTTTTTAAATATAAAGTAATTCATTAATTTATATATATATATATATATATATATATATATATATATATA
>JAPDSC010078758.1:49968-64552 GCA_026290005.1 Latrodectus geometricus | reverse complement strand
TTCAAGAATTCCTTATTGTTCCTTATAACTTAGTTTAAAAAAAACGAGTTTTTTTTTCGCAGTTCGCCCCCTATTGAATAAAGAAAGCCCCTAAGAAGGAGTGAGTCATCGCGAAAGTAGAATAATCCTTTCAACCCTACATTTTTTTCTACCAATAAAAATTCCTAATGCTTTACTCACCGAAATTATTTTTGGATTTCTTTATGTAGTCTTAAAATGAAAGTATTTTTTTCCAATAAGTCCTCGTATATTTTCAATATAGTCATTCAAATTTTGAATAAGTACTTTTATTATGTGTTTCGGTCATCGTCCCTTCCTCTTTTTTATTTAATCCAGAGTGAACACCCCCCTCTTCCATTTAATATTCCTCCCCGCCCTGTGCAACGGCCTGCCTACGTGAAAAGTGGGCTGAGGCCCGTAGGCCGAGTGCGTGGGACGTAAAGGGTAATAGAAGAACTTGTTAAAAATCTGAGCCGTATATCGGCTCCTTTGACACTGACGTTGAATGACCCCAAGGTAAGCTCTGAGAAGGACGTCATGTTTACGACTTTGATCTTTAATACCATGTGTGATAATAATTGCTACTTGAGCGGCAAATAATTCAATTATTAAAGCCAATGTGTATCGTCCGTCAAAAATAGTAGTTTTTGTTTGAATTTTTTTTAAATTATATTCACTTTATATTTATTAATATACTCTTATCATAGAGTAATTTACCATCTTAAATTTTTCTTTTGTTTTTATATTAAATTGATGGGAGAAAATTTTATAAATATTTCTTAAAGGAAAAATTATACTATTTCAATAAATTGCAAATTCGATAACAACCATACAAGCGAGAAAAAAAACTTGAAAAATCAATTCAATATACATGCAGGTTTTATTTTTTTAAATTTATATTTTCAGTTTTAAAATTGTACCTTTCATTTGCTTTGCATATGCGTGTATGATTTGAAAATTAATATATTGTAATGACCTACTTATTGGATGCACACATCACACAACAGCAAATTTTTATTATTATATAAAAATAGTGTTGCTTTATTATTTATGCAGTAGCAACTGTTTACGATCCATAAATTAAAAATTTATCTTTTTATTATACACATAATGATTGCTTTTCTACTTAAGAAAAACATAATTAACATGCAGTAACAAAAATTTCCTTCAGAAGTAGGCTTTATTTTCACTAGCATTTTTAAACATGAATTTTAGGCTACTTGTTTTTATATTTTATGCCCAGAACAAATATTTTAAAATCTTCACATAGATTTTCTCTCTCGTCATTCTATAAATTGCACTTAAATTACAAATTCTGCAGTTTCATATTTATTTTAATACACATACATATTTATATCATTGCATTTTTATGCATAATATTGCCTAATTTATAACTGAAACATTTTAAATTACTTGTCTACACATATAGACATTTGTGATGATTATATGTAATCATTATTTGGAATATTTTCCTTCCTTGTATATAGCGTTTAGCGGTTATATCTTCATTTGAATCTCATATGAAAAAAAAAAACATGAATATTAATCAAAATTAAATTTTTTCCTGCCTAATTTAAATTATTTTCCAGCTATGAATCTTTATACCCTACTACGTTATAAATAATTTATTATGTAGTAAAAATACATAAAAACTAAAAAATAATAAAACTAACTTTATAGAAATCTAATAATTTGTTAATAATTAATTCTTAAATACATAAGTTATTATTTGGATGCTAAATATACAACATTGCATGTCTTGTTCACGGCATATTCTGTTTCTTAAAAACAGACGTGCGAGTGCGTGCCTATCACGATCATAATTTTTTAATTTTTTACTAAAAATTAGCGTCAAAATTTATTATTTTTATCATCAAATTCTAGTTTGATAAAAAAAATTGAGTTCAAGCAGTAACTATATTATTTTTGTATTATAAATATCAAAAATAAGCATTGAGATAAGTCTTCATGGCTCAGAATATGAATTGGTATTTATTCTATACTTTGTGAGAATACTTTATCATGCAGTCATCATTATGGTTCTCATATAACTATTGTTTTTTATTACAAATATTCGCCAATACAACAAAGATTTTCTGTAAATGCCTCGTCGATATAATATTAAATTAAAAATGAATAAAAAACATAGCAATTATATTCTACCATAAAATTAACCTACATTTCTTAATATATTTGCGATGACAAAAAACTTTATTTTAGGAAATCTCACAATTTCACGTAAATAGAAGAAATAAGTCACTTTTTGTGCTATTTTCTACTGAAGACTGTTTTTCTCTCCTTAATTCCATCTTTATAGGGTTATTTTAATATAATCATTAACTCTCGAGAAAAACTAATTGTATAAGAAACAAAAAGATCATTGAAAAAAGAAACTTTTAAAAACCAAATGTTAACGAACTTTGTCCTCTCATTATTGACGAATCGCACTAGTTTTTCTTTCTTTCCCCCCTTCCGCTGCAATTAAGTAGACCGCCGACTATGCTTATCTCGTTGCCATCGCGCCTGAAGAAATTCTGTTCATTATACCAGACCCGATTATTTAGACTTAACGAGGACTAGAGCAATATCCAGGTGAGCTTTTTTTTTTTTTTTTTTTTTTTTTTTCACGCCGACTCCTTTTTTATCCAAAAAGATTTATGTGGCAAAAGGTATCAAAAAAGTGTGTGTGTGCATCCTTTAAGTCTTCTTGAAAGAAGGCAAAACTCGTCACAAGATCAAGGTTCCAGTGTAACCAATCTTCCTTTTAACGCCATTAATTACGGTGGTCTGTGGTATCGATTCCATCAGTTGAAATTTCTATTATTTTTAATTGCCTAATCGGTTGCAGATTGTTACTTATATCTCAAGAATAGATTACAGCGTGGGGAGGGAGAATTATCGATTGATTGTAAAGGAATTATATTTACGATACTACTCAATTCTAGTAGTCTCTAAATCTACTTTAATCATTTTTCATTTCATTTTTATCTTAATGTTTTTGCAGGAAATTCAATGTTTTAACTTAACGTGGATTTTAGATTTTAATTAGAACTTTAAAAACTATTCCATAATATTTAATAGATTTTAATACTGTTTCTGAAATTTAAGTTGGAAATTCTAATATTTATACTATAAATAAGTTAGTGTTTAAAGAATAAAAAAATTTTTGACTTTAAAATAAATCCTTTTTTCAAAAACCATTAATATCAGGATTTTATTTATGAATAATTTTCGTAATCAATTTGTATGAAATTCCAATCTATTTTGGTGATATTTAAGTGTTCTTTATACTAATATATTTATATTAAGAAATGGAGTCTTCTTATTCTTCTCATCTTTCTTATTTTCAGATGTTATTGATCTAAATCAATCAATAGCAACAATGTTATACAGGAAATAATGAATCTTATAATCGCTAAAATTATTCAATGTTAGCGCTTTTTAATAATTATTTCTCTATGTATATTGAATACAATTATTATTTAGAGTGAAATAATAGTTAAAAAGCTGATATATATTTATGATATGAGTATATTTCAGGCAATCAAAAATAAAATTTTTTGATTTTCAAATTAAAAAGTATATTTAATATTTTATATTCTGTTTATTTAATTAATATTTGTATCTTCCTTTTGATATCAAACTGTACCTAAACTTATAACGTGACATTTTAATTTTTGGAATTAAATTTCCTTTTTTAAAAATTAATTATTATTTAAAAATGTAATAAAATATAAATGTAATTGAAAAAAATTTTAATGCTTCTTTAATTTTATTTCACATTATTTAAACAATTATCTTAGCTGAATGGCGGATTATCTATTTTTTCTTATTATTATTTTCATGTTTGTATTTATCTACTTTTCAAAATAAATTTTTAATAAATTACTGAAATTACTTAAATTAAGAAATTAAATATGTATGTTATTAATGCATATAAATTAAATTTCATTTTTCTTTCTATTGAAAATTGAGAAAATTGAAATATAATCAAACAATAATTCTTTTAAGATATCCCTCTTTATAACACGCTGATTAAAATATATAAAAGCTAAGAAAAAAAATTATTTAATTACTTATACAGTCTCTTTATTCTCGAGTTTCCTTCCAGTGAATTGAAAATTGGAATTCGATATTGATGTATAGCGTCAGGGTTGATTCCGAGCACGTAATTTGTTACTTTGGAAATAACACGTCACGTAGAATAACTGCCTGAGCAATTTAATCGACAGCACCTTAAAATTGCCTTCTTGACACATTAAAGAAGAGGAGCCATCATTAGATATCCCGCCATGAAATAACAAAACGACTTTTACGACTTTTTCTTCACTCTTCGTATCGGATAACAGATTATATTCAAGAAGGATTAAAAAAACTCTTTACTGAATAATATAGAATATATATGTCTAAGCCTTTCTTCGAGGCATATATGTCTTACTAATGCATCAGATTCAGTTTCCAACCAGTTTTCGTGGTTTGTAAGTGGGTAAAAAAAAATTGCAATTTATTCGCACTGTGACATCCTAGAAGATGCAAAAAAACAAATGACAAAAAAAGAATATATCGTTGAGGACATTTGATAAAATTCCTTCACGCACGAGCCCAGTCGGCGCTGCGCAATTCCAGCTTGCTTATATCAAATCCTACAATAAAATTTTTTAGGGTTCAATGTGGAACATTGGCGAAGAATACGGATGAACCTCGCCAGAGTCCGCTTTTAGAATTAATTTCTAGAATTTTGATGCTTTTTCTTAGCATGACCTTTGAGTTGCTAGTAATGGGTCACCAAGCGCTGTTTTGTGTAAAGAATTCGGGTATGATTTTGCTTCATGAAAATAACTCTTGGCATATATCTCAGAAAATGGATGCAATTTCAAAAACAACTTATTTTTATTTTTATCTAGATCTTTGCACTTTTTTGTCATAAAACAAGAAAAAGAAAAAAGTTCACAATGTCGTCTTTTAACCGACGCTCCATATAAATATAATAGTAGGGTTAGCACTGCATTTTGGTGAATGACTGAAATAACCATTTTACTATTCTGGGCATTAAAAAATGTGGTTTATATCTCAACGAAAATGACTTCTTCATTTAACATTGCATTATAATCACCATGTCGTATGTCTTTTCATTCCCTTTTTCAAACTTTTAGTCATCCTTTTTCTTTAGTCTGATTTACATTTCGACTTTAATTTGACGAAACGGAAAGATTTATAGTAAATAAATTATGGGTGCAATACCTTCTTTATTTCATCAAAAAATCTACTTTGCATTAACTTTTATAAGCCCTTTGCGGAACTTGATTAAATATGGCAATCTGCAATAGCATTGCAGAGTGCCTGTAAAAGGCAGCTAATAGCTCTAAGTCGTTTTATATTCTATGTTTGCCATTATAAAAAATGCGTTACACATTCAGCAAAGAGAATTGCTAAACGTGTAATGGGTTATTTACTACAGATTCAACAATTATTTTGATGCAGCAATTATTTTTTTATAGTTTGAAAATATATGAAGTAATCCCTGAACATATTTTATGTAACAAGCATATTAATTAGGTATTGATTCGTATATCTTCCGATTACTGAAAAATTTTACATAATTTCATTTCTCATTATGTTTGAACTAATTAAAACCTCACATTCAAGTAAATTAAAATTTGTTATTTTCTAAAAATGTGTTGTTAAATAATCCAACCAAAACAAATATAGTGAAATTCTAGGCCTATTATTCAAAGTATGAAACATAAAACCTAGTTTACCAGTAAGGTTTCAAAAGCACATAAGAATTATTAAGTTTTTCCAATAACGTAAAAATGTTATAAATATTTTTATTACGATTTTTTTAATTTTCCTTACTTTTTAAACTCTGATTCGCGATGTAATGTTAATTTGTTTTGTGTCATAGTCAGAATGCTTTCTTTTATTGATTTGCAAGTTTGCGTATACAGATTCTAATAATGTATCAATTTAAAATTGATTACTCATACATTGGAATAATAAAATATATGTTTGTTTACTTCCTTCCTTTTGTACAACCAAATGAATCTTTATCATTAATTGCTCATCATTTGCAGTTTTTATTACATTCTCCAGTAAGGATTTAAAGCATTCTTTAATTGGAATTTAATTCAATATTTTTGAATACTTTTATCAGGTGTGTCTGATTTATATTTTTTAGAATAAAGTCTAGAAAAGTTCTTATTGTTACATATAAATATTTAGTGGTGGACGTTTGTTTCTGCTAATATATATCGGGGTGTGTGCATATGAATTTATTAAGGTTTATCTTATTCAACACTTGAATACAATTCAGCAGTTGTCATAATGGATAATATGTATAGTAGATGTTAAAAAAACTTTACAACATACTTGCACTTAAAGTTGTCAGAGTTTAGACATATCTGACATAGTGACTTCCGTAGTATAACTATATTCAGCGGTGACTATATTTTAAACTCAGTTTTGACAAACTATCAGCCGAACAGCTAGCACTTTGGCTTTTTATTCAACAGCTCGTGCGTTCGAATCCTACCTAAGTCATGAATGTTTTTAATGATTCGTGATCCCACTTTAAAATATAGGTACCGCTCTAATTTACCCCTCTTTGCATTAAGTGATAAACTGAAACTGAACTCAATTTTTTTTTTGCTTCTTTGGAAATTGTTTTGTTTTTGTAAACATTATATGAACAAACTAATTTTCACAAAATTTTTTTAAATTCCAGTTTTTATTTATTTTTGAGAAATTAATATGGTTTTGGTTTCACTCCGAAAAACTTTATATAATAAAATATTTGAAATAAGAAAATATAAGAACATGGTGTGCTAAACACACACTGTATCCATTAGAATCTAAAATACATTTGGGAAAAGACTTATATGCAATATATTCATTTTCTGTTAATAAAAATCTTTTAATTAACATCTTATCTTTATTATGGATTTCACAACAGTGACAATCTTTTTTTCATATCACCTTATTCTCTTCTTCGCTTACAAAAGCTATCATGGAACATTTTATATGGTTTCCAATATTTCACACCCAAAACTTTTTGAAAGAAGCCTTTATTTTCTTTTTGACAAATGCCTCAAGATAAAAACAACATCGTAAATATCGCCAACTTGTTGGTAAAAATCCCACAATGTGTACAAACATCACGTCTGATGGTTGTACATCTTCTCCTTCCTTGAATTTATTGGCGGATTTTATTCCTTTGGAGAGCATTGTTGGCAACGCCCAGAAGCAATTCGGCTTCTGTATTTAGAGGAAGACCTAGACCTAAAACTAGGAAAATATCCGATGCTCCCGGCTTGCATTGTCTTCATAGTGCTTCTTTCTCATTTTGCTTCTTTTGAATTATGTATTATTATTTTCTACGAATGGGTTGTATTTGAAACGGATAAGGCTTTGCCATTTATCTCTTTATCAAGGTTATCATCGGATGAAGGTTGATAGATTTGTGCATTCTTGAAACTGAGTCTTGTATGGTGTATTGTGGAAGACTTTGGTTTTGATAGTGGAATGGAGACTTTTTGGTTTATTTTTTCTTACTCATACGTATTGCAAAAAAAGATTCTATATCTAGAGTCAATTATATATATTTCCTTGTATCTATATTTGTTTTGTAACCGAAATGAACATTTGAGAAAAGGGATATTTTTTAATTTCAAAGTGCTCTTCTTCTTGTATAAAGTAACTACATTTATTTATTTCATGTGTTTTAAATTAAAGAAATTAAAATTCTTGCTATATATGTTAATATTTCTGATTAAATCTATGAGGTTCAGTGTACAATTATTGCAATAGTTAATAAAATACTTTCAATTCAAAAAAAATCTGTCATTTATATTGAATTAATGTTAGTTTTTGTATGGGTGAAAAAGTTAGGAAGCATTAAAAACAACTGTTTATATTTGTATTGTTTTCAATTCACTACAATATTGCTTGTATTTAGATTACATTATTGTAGTAAATTGAGATTACTTAAATTTTCAATAGTATTTTTAAAAATATTTTAATGTATCTGAAGTTTTATCTGTTAACTCTTATAATAAATTTAATTTAATAGAATGTCATGCATTTCTTTGTCCAAAATTTCACTGGTTTCTCTGTAACATCATATAATAATAATTGCTTGAAATTTTTTCATTATTATGTAGAAGTTATTGTATTAGGAACTATATGAAATTAATAAGTCTTGTCATAATAACCTACTGCTTTTACAAGCCAAAAAAGTAATAAATAAATATATCCAAAGTGAAAATCTTTTTTTGATAAACATTTGCATAGAGAATTAAAAATATGCACATAAATTATCTGTTATAGCTAAAATTTTTATATAAAATAAATCATTTTCATATTTTTGGCATTTATTTGAAAAATGAAAAATCTGTGCATTGCTCGATAATATAATAGTTAGAAAATAAGTGAAGACTTCGTCTGAAAAATTATTTTATTTTGCAGTATGAGTCAACCTACACTGAAATTTAAAATTTTACAGAATGCTGATAAAAACAATATTGTTGGAAATAGAGACCAGTGCATCTATTCAATAATTTATTAAATAATGTTTAATTTAAATGAAATATTTTTGATTTAAACTTATTTAAAGTAAAAAACATACTATCTTTTCATATCTATTACATGAATCTCTATTACTATCAAATAAAAAAGAAATTTATTTCTTTGAAATGAAATTAGTTGAATTTTGAGGAAATTAAAATTTTAATATTTTTGTTCTTTATTTAGCAAGTTGTTTATAAGAAAGAAAAGCAATACGAAACACATTATATTGACCTTCTGAATTACAATCGAACATAATACGAAACTTCTATTTTCTTTTTCTTCCAGTTAACCATCACGTAAAATATATCAGAGAAATTGTATAATGCTCTTTATTATTTTTACATTTATGTGCGGTTAGCTTACATAATTCCAGTTAAAAACAATAAATATTTGTCATTCTTAGTAATATCGCGTCATACTCATAAAACTAGGTGATTCACTCTTTACTTTATGTATCATGCTTTCAATAATATAAAAATAAATTTTACATTTATAAACTCAGGCAATTGCCTCCTCCACCAGCGATATCGATAAGATATCGATAACAAGCAGGTCATTTTAACAATATCTTGTTCTTCCGTTTTGTGTTGGCAGGTATGGCGTAATGCACGGCAGGAGCATGAGTAAGCATTCCAATGACAAAGAAAATTATCTTGGTAAATGAATTGAGTAATTATTTTATGATTTCTCCGTAACTCTTTGCAGAAATGCAATGTAGGTCATCTGAGTGTACCTCAAAACTTTTAAAAACGTAAACACGCTTCCTGAAGTCTTTTTTTTTCTTTTTGCTGGGTTATTGACCATCAAAGTGTTCTGATGGATTTAAGAAGATTCCTTACTTTTCCTGACCTTATTTTCTTTTTCCTTGATGTCAACACCTCGTTTATTTCATAACCATAATGAGTCAAAGACAAATTTTGCTTAAAGGCTTGAGAGCAGAAATAACTGTTGTTTATTTTTTATGGTTAAGAAGTAAAAATAAGTCTTTTTTGAGTACAATTTCAATCTCTTATTTAAGACACGAATATTCACTGAGATTAGCAGAGTATCTTTTTATTAAATTGAATAGAAATTTTCTAATAAATTACTAAAAAACATCCTTTTCTTTCACCCCTTTACCTACCTATCTAAATATGTCTCTCACACAAACACACACTGTAATACAGTAACATTAATTTTTATACTAAACTTTATGTCTTTGTGACTATTACTATATTATACGATTACCATATTCAAAGCTATAATTTTTAGATACTTAAAATATACCTGTCTCCTTCCGATGAAACTTGTAAAGTTTATCTTTCAAAAAGCAGTCTTGTAATCGTCCAATTAACTAATTTGCAACTCATTTCTATGTTTAATTTAAGTAACATTATTTCAAGTCTGGATTTGTTACTGTATGAGAAAATGTGTATTAGTCCCTTCGCAATCAAATAAAAGCTCATTGTGTCCTAAAAATTTAAATCTAAAAAATTCAATACTTACTCCTAGATGTGTGTATTCATTAATGTAACTGATCACCATTCAAGAATTTCCAAAACAAAGAGCCTTAATGACATATTTTTACAGTGTTCAATAGATATATACAATGGATACTTATTCTTTCACGCAACATTTGATATTTGATTGTAGCTAAGACTACGTAATTATACGTTCGCACTGTAAGACTCAAACTTCATCCTATTTTTCTCTCTTTTGTGTTTTAGCATAATTGGAATTTTATTTAGAAATGGCTGCTTACAAAAAGCAGCACGAATTCACTAGAATTTGACAATTTGAATAATGAAACTAAATAATATAATATTCATCCTAGTAATCAGTTCTTTCTTCAACGAGAAAACTTTTTTATATTTGTTTTTTTTTAAATCCTTTGCTGACGAATTTCTTAAACCCATTATTGACCGCAAGAAGTAACTCGCGTGGGAATGCGAAATGGGTTTTAGCTTAGAAGCTTGTTTTGAAAATATTTTCCATAAGCTTAACGTTTTAAAGAGGAGTGTGTATATTTTGTTCCTTCAAGATGTTCAAAAATTCTTTTGTTCTCATTCGGTTTTCCTTCCGACCAGGAAGTTTGTAAATGAATAGAATTAAAAGGATTACGCGATCTCAAAATGCTTTGATTTCATGAGTTTAATGACTGCATTTGAATGGATTAACGTAACCAGCAACGATTAATTTGAGATTTTGTGTGGATTGTAAAGTTAGTATGATTTTTATCGCTTGTAAAATAAGTGTTTTTAAAAAGATATCTTAAAATTACAACTTTTTTCGTAATTAGGTATTTTTTTGTTCACTGTACAAAAATATATGTAAAAAATATTTATGTTGGTACTTCATACAAAAATTACTGATTTAAATATTGCAGATATTCCAATATTTTTTCAAAATATAATTTTTTATTCTGATTTGAAATATTTGTTTTGACCTATTAAACCTATAAAACGTATTAGTAATATATTATATAGTATGTGTAAGTTACAGCAATGTAATTTTTCGTGATAAAAAAAAGTGGAGATAAAAGAATGATAAAAAAAGAGTTAGTGATAAAAAAAAGAAAGGGCTTCATTATTTAATATTTTATCAATAATTCGTTTTCTATTCATAATGAAATGAATGTTATGAATCAGTTTAAGAAACTTCTAGAGATTTTCAAAAATTTCTTCGTTAGAAATAACAATAGATTTATTATTTTTCTCTGAAATTCTTTCAAATAGTGAATTGTAGCACTTTTTACTTAAGACAAAACTAATAAAAATGCTGATAAAGATGTGTTACAATAATTCAATACTAAAAACTTTTAAACTTTAAAAACTTTCAGCAAGATTATATAGTATAAAATTCATTAAAAATTACAGTATGTTGAATGAATTAAGCAATGTTTTTTTAAGCAAAAAAGATTTTCTAAGAACTAAAAATATAAGGCAACAATTATAAAACATTTTCCGGTTATGAATGTTTGTTCAAATGATTTACAGTAATAAAACAAAAAAATCACTGTTTCTACAAAATATAAATCAAGAAATTTAAAAATATGCTTTATTTTGATTTTAAGAAAAAGTTTTGATTAAGCTTTAGTTTATTATTAACAAAATTATTTAAATATTAAATTTATTAATTTGAAATTAAAAATTAAATTTTTGGATAGAATTTTATGTATGTTTTCATTATCGTGTTAAAAGTGCTACTTGCAAGCACTATATTATCGGTCTGTCACTTGTATGATGGATAGTGTATTCCAATAAATTTCAAATTGTATATCCAGCCTGATCGTGCATTTTTGTGACAACCTCTATTATCCGTTATCTTCAAGAAAATATAACATTTTATTGACTTATCCACATTCTCGAAAACTTCTGCATTCAGTAGATATGATCAAACGAATACAACAGCCGCAACCTCCTTCTTCAATAGAGAAAAACTTTCTTCAAAGCGTTTTAAAAGAAAGTAACACGCTACAATATAATAGAGGACCCTTTTCTTATACTATCGTTGAGCAAAGGCGTAAATATGTTCTGGGGAACCAATTTCTAGATAATGACTCACTTTATATCCCTCTTTAAACCTTCCTAAAAGTCTATTATTCAGTATTCGTGAACTCCACCCACAAAAGCGCGATTAAAAAAGGATATGTATTTTTTTTTTAAAAAAAATAAATTCTTAGCGTATCTGGAGTGGATCGGGAATTCGAGCGTATAAACATGGCGGAAGCATACACACGTCGTAAATATGCTTGCAATAAAAGGTTCAAATGATTTTTTCTACTTTTTCTTGTATTATCTGTTCACACTTTTTACTGTTATTCGAGTCGTTAGTAATATCGTTTTATTGTCAATTTAAGTAAAATAACAAAAAAATGAAATACTGTTATCTTCGTTTTTCCCAAGAATAGTTTTTTCTCGTTACATTTCTTTTCTTTTTATAATGTGAAAAACTGGAAATGAATATTTAAAAAAAAATATTGAAAAATTTGAATATTGATGTAAGGTTTATTATGAAATATATTGCCATAATTTGAGCATTCATTGTCTATATATTTATAAAGACAATTAAAATATATAGTTTGAAATATTTTCTTTAATACATAAAGAATTTTTCTGTTAGAAATATGTAATAAAAGACACTTAATAGTAAAGTTTAAAGAGATTAATTAACATGTATGATAATTTAAAAATATAAGAAACTAATATTGAAAAATTTTTTGCATTCAAATATGTTTTCGTTTTTAATTTATAAAAATTATATTTAACACAGAAATTACTTTGTATTTACCGATTATTTTTACTAAGAAATATAAATATAACAGAAGACATCCTGATAGCTCAGTTTATAAAAATCTAAGAAACTAAGATTTAGGCATTTTTTATGTATTTAAATAGATTTTAATTTTCAATCTGAAAAACAATCTGATACTTACAAATTTAGAAATAAATTATTTTTAATGGATATTAATTTTTCAAGAAAATCTATGTTGAATTTTTGAAAAAAATTATTTTATCTAAAAATATATTTTGATCACTTTTAGATTTTTAACAAGCAGTAGTGTTCGTTTTTCATTTTGCAATCTTTCCTTCTAAATTCAATAACATATCATCATACATATGTAATCTAAACAATGATTATATAAATGTGTTTCCAGTACTCGCAGAATAAATTTTCTGAGAAACTTCATAAATGTTCATTAACTGAAAAATTCGCATTTTGCTAATAATAAAAAGTTTTTTTTTTTTTTTTTTTTTTTTTTATCCTAAAACTAATTGATATCATTTTAGTCACTGTGAAATAAATACATTGATATACTTTTGTAGTAATAAATTAATTTCTTTATTTAAGTAAATATTGTTTTTATTTTTTACGTTAAAATAATAAATTAAATGACAGTGCACACATAGTATTTCGTACTTTCTCATTTTCCAATATTAATATTTTATATTATGTATATATTTATTATACTTTACATCAGGATTATATAAATTTTTTTTAAAAAATAATTTTTATTATTTGGGACTTAAGCAATTATTATATGCGACTATTAGAGTAAATATAAGCATTCTTTTAATCACCGCAATTTGCGAAATGTTTTAATTTTACATGATAGAAATATTTAAATCCATTGATTAAAAGGAAATATAAAGCAAAATAAAAAAAATATAATTATCTTCCCTTCGGGAAAAACTAAGTCATCAAGAAAAAATCATTAATATGTGATAAAAACAAACATTTAAAAATAACCATAATTTCTTTTTTATTGTAATCTGAAATTTTTATTGTTGTTTCAAAACTGCATTTCAGATTTTAGATAAGATATAACTGTGTGCATATATTAAGCTACTAATAAAAGGAAATAATTAATATGATTTATACAGTGCACATTTACTGTACATTTTTCAATACTCAAAATAAAAGTATTTAGTAAAATTGCCTTTAATTTCAAGATTTTAGCATTTTTTAATGAAATACCTCATCTGGTATTAATGGGCAAACATAGCTTCCGTAAGTATTCAGATTTTTAGTCAATCTGTAAAAAATTTCCCTTTTTCAGAGAAAATCTTATATCTTTCCCTACGGTACGTCTACAAACACTCATCAACTTTTATGATACGTGACACGGGATGTTTATCAAGACAAAGTCAATAGGTCACATAACATTTGATTTTTATGAACAATTATTGAAAGCGCATTCGCTCTGAGACCATAAAATGCGTATTGAGTCTTTACGTAACTTGTGTTTTGCCCTTTAAGGTGTACTTTTCTTAATAAAGGTAAATGTATCTCTATGTGAACTGTACAGTACCTAGTGTTTTATCTTCAATTTGGGACATTTTCAAAACAGTGATAGAGTTAAATATAAAAATATACATCCTAGAGACTATTTTTAGGATTATACATTTGATGAAGGTGTTTGTTTACATTGGTGAGCTTTCTTTTTTTATCACTTTTATAAGGTTTAAACTTTTTCATGCCCTTAAATTATAATATATATATATATATATATATATATATATATATATATATATATATA
>JAPDSC010078758.1:5972-49958 GCA_026290005.1 Latrodectus geometricus | reverse complement strand
ATATATATATATATATATATATATATATATATATATATATATATATAAAGAACATAATACTTTTTATTATTATCTTTAGCTACCCTATTTATTACGTTGTTTAGGTTAAATTAAAACGTGAATTATTGGATTTAACGATAAATATTCGATCTTAATCTTTTTTTTTTCCTTAAGTGAAATTACAAACAGAAATTTAATATCGTAAATAATTTAATTTCTTATTTGTAGATTAATTACATTTCTTGAACGATTTCAGATTTAGAATAAATCTTAGTTTGATAAACTGTCTTGTACACATATTGTTTGTGTTTATAATTTTGAACTACTAAACCATATAATTAATTCACTTTTTTCCTAAAATTTTTTATGCCTGTCTTAGTTGCGCCTACAAACACATATTCTCTGTATTTCAAAAGAAATAATTAAAATTTAATGGTGGCTGCATTTCTTTACTGATAATCGTTTTCTTTTATATGGTTTTTACGCTCGGTCTGGGATTATATAGATTTTTAACGCCACTTGTTTATTGTTTTTAACACTTTTTTAAATAGAATATTCAATAAGTACTTTTTATAAAGATATTATCTCTTTATGTGAAGGAAAAACTGAATAAGAAATCCTGATCCTTTTTCTCGTTTTTGCCATTTCGAATGCTCTGCTTTTCAATTTTGGAATTTTTCTGCTTCGTCCACCATCTTTTGTCCAGTGTGCAAGTATGCGCGTCAGGATATAAGGTGTGGTTGTTTTAAGGGATGAAAAAAAGTAAAATAAGGATTATATCACTACAAAAATCTTTTTTTAATTATTTGTGTCGCATCGTGGAAAGAAAAGTTAACGTTATAATTCGTCACTCTTTTTCGCGGGTGACAACGGTCCAGGATGGTGCTCGGTCGGATTGTGTCGCAGCACTTGTCTTAAGGAGAGTGCTTTTATACTCTCAAGATTTGACAAGTACTTTGAACATGCTTAGCTTACGAGTATTTGTTGTACGCTTAAACTGGGTGAGTTGCTGAAGTTATCCTTTTTGGTTAGCTTTTTACACTACTTTGTTGCATTATTGCCTTAATTTTTATAAAAATTTCTCTTCAAAAAGTATTAATTTTATTTTTAAAAAACCTATAAAAATATTTTCAAAATTATTTTTATACTTTTGTAAGGATGAAAAGTCAATTTCAATAAATATTTTGTACTTTTTTTAAATTCCTATAATTAAGCATTTAATTTATGCATTTTTAATTTTAAAGAGAATATTTTTAATTAAAGAAAAAATAATTTATTCCCTAAAAAATATTTGTCTTTTGTATTTTCACTTTATTTGATTCTCTAATCTTCCTTCTCATACATTAAGTAGAATAATAATTTTCATATGAAAATGTTCTATATTCCTTAAAATATTTAAGTTAAGCTTATACAGTGTTCCTCTTTTATGTTCATGAAAGAGGTACTTAAACCTTTTGCCGAGAAGGATGTTTAAACTAGAGATTTGTTTGATGGACCTCCCTTTTGTCCGAATGATGATAAAAGTGCTTATGGTTTCTTCGCACCATTCTTTACATGCAATTTCATTTAATAACTCTGTATTAAATAAATAATCAAACTGAAGCTATTGTTTTTAAAGGGAATTATAATCTTGATTTAGCAGACTCGTATAATCTTCTAGCTGGTTGAGTTTTGAAAAGTCAAAATTTTTAAATTGCTTATATTTTGCATTTAAATGCAATTTTTTTTTTATCAAGGAATGAAAAAGAAATGATTTGCTTTAAACTTTTATGTTTCTAACGCTATCTGTAAGCTCCTGTTGCAAATGAGAAATTTATAATATTATACTTGTGATTGACTTTATTTGAAATTAGTATGTTTGTTCTTTGCCAAAGAATTGCAAATAGGTGAAATGATTTATTTAACTTTTGATTAGTAAAAAATAATAAATAGAACTTATTAAGAAAAACAATAAAAAACTCCGAAACTGATATTTAATACCATAAACTAATAAACAATTTGTAAATATGGGAAAATGTATTAATTAACATATATAAATTTATTATTTCCTGCTTGTGCTTCATTTTATTGAACAAATATAATTTTATAAACAACATATTATTAATTTTTTGCTGATTTTGATCGTTTTTCCATATATTTTTGTGTTATAGCTTAATATAGCTATTAAATTATACTTTTAATAGCTTGGAGCTTTTTACCTTACTAGTAAAATAGTTCCTAAGCTGATATTATATTGGGGATTATTAAAACATTGCTTCTCTTTTTCTGCAGTTGGAGCGGTTGGTCCAGTATGAGCGCTATTTGTCGCTCTTGGCTGAACAGACGGCCCCCGATCACCCAGATTACAACGACATATGCCGAACAGCGAATAAGGCCTCAGCGGTTAGTGAACTCATTTCTTATGACATTATTCATAATAATTGTATAATGTAGTTGCATAAGAACTTTCTGTCGTCTATAAAACATATTATTTAAATATTTTTGCATTGTATAGATATATCATATATATCATCTTATGTTATTTTACATGCTATAGCAGTTTTCTTTATATTTTTTCAATTTCCCAGAAATAAGTAGAGTTTTGTTTAAAAAAATTTAGAAATAATTTAAACCAATATTCATTCATCGTAAAAAATTTATAATCTACATAATATTAAGATGCTTCAAAAAATTTTTTATATTATACGAATTTCTTGATTATGTTTAAATATTCTAAGAATGTGTAATTATATATGTATAATAGGGCAAAATATTTTTGAATGTTAGGAATTATTAAAATACTATTTAGAAAATATATGTAATATGTCATGTTACTTAACATAGAAATCAGTACTATTCTAGATACATAAGGTATCTAATGCTTTCTGCACCCAATAAGTTTAACTGGATGTTCTATTAAGCCTTTATTTTCTCGCAATAAAATTTGACAATTTCTCACATAATCTGTAGGTTTTCATAATTTGCTTATTTGCTTAAATATTTGATATTTTTAATTACAAATCACAACATATAGTATTTAACATGCTTAAATATAGTTTTAATTCTATATTTTGATTAAACATTGTAAAATAATGTTTCAAAGAATCTCAATTCTGGAACATTCAAAACTTTCATTTTTCTTGAAAATTAAATTAAGAAAATATCCGAAAATAAAGTTTAATAACACAAGTGATAACGAAATGTATTGATTTTTTTATTTTATAAGAATCAGTGAAGATTTTTGGTTATTTTTTTACAGAAATTTATTTAGTATAATAGTTAATTATCTTTCCTTATATACAGACTGTCATTAAAATATTTTTTTAGTGGCTTGAAATTTTCTGAACACTATTGAATGTTGCAAATGTTATAATTTTGTAAGGAAATGTTTGTTAACGGATTAAAGCTTAATGAACAGCTAAATATTGTTCAAATTTTAATTAATTTAAATTTTGCAATCAATTTAAATGAAAATAGCTTTGCAAAATTTATGATGGAAGTTTGTTTACAGATTAGGATATAATTTCTTTTCAATTTTCCCGTTGAGCTTTCAATGCTCCTGGTTTTCCCGATATTTTCAACGCTGCAGTGCACACACAGCGGTATATTACGAAAGTGAATCCGAATATTTATGTGTGTTAGGTTTGACCTAGTGAAAGTCAAGCGTATCTTATGAACATCGGTAGGGAGTTTATAAAGAGGGCCGTGTTCGTCAAAAAAGTGCTATTCCATTATGTGCACAGTGAGTGAAGACGCTTTGACACAATTTCCTTTCCACTGCGTTGTTTCATCAGCAGCATTTTATGTTTACACAACATGGACGTCAATCTGTTGTTGTGAGTGCCTCTACGCACACTTAGTGTGCTTTCCTTTATGGATAACATGCAATTTTTTTTCATTCATACATTGCTTTTTTTTCGTATCTTACCTGCGTCTGCTACAGTAGAATTTCAAACAATAACTTGGAATAAGTAAAGGAAATTTCTCATAGTCTTTGGTTAGACAAACTGAGTGTTATAACTTGATTACCTAGAACTCAAATGAAATTCGAATCTGAAATGAAGAAATTTTTCAAATTTAAATTTTTTTAATCTATGAAAGATTCATAATACTAATAATTTATTAAAGCTTTTTTATGAACTTAAAGAGATTACCTTGATTCTCGTGATAACTTCTTATAATGTCTTCTTTTTATAATTTCTTTTGGTGAGGCTGGTAGGACACATCGCAAGCAAATCGTAAAATTAAATTCTTCATGGGGAAAATTTTAAAGTTACAATATAGTCACTGTTTAATAATAAAGGATGAAATTAAATTTCTGCTTTATGCAGTTCTTCTTTATACTTTGAAGTTGTTCCGTTTTCGTCTTTTCCGACACATCAGTGTGACACGCTGTCAGTAAGAAACTCTCGTTCGAAAGCGAAACTATGAGAATGGTGAAGATGTCAGTATATGAGGTGTTAAATGTTCATTTTTAACTTGGTACGAAACACTTCTTGACTAATAGAATTGTTTCATTTTCTCATAAGACTCAGCCTATTGTATTAACCCACTTACAACTACAGACAGAACTTTAAGAATATTTTAGATCAGTGGAAATTTCGGTTTCAACTTTTATAATAATTTACAAAATATTCTTACAGATTATTGAACTATATGCTGAATAGTTTAATTTATGTGATAAATTTAAACTTTTTACTGGTATTTAGCTTTACATTATCAAAAACCTATTGGTATTTCATTCGTATGTAAACAGAAATCGCTTTGGTTCTAAATTTATTTGGCATTTTTTGTTAATGTCATGACAACCACTTTTTAAACTGTTTCATTCAACATGACCCGGATGAAGTATTGGTTCTATATTAGAATTTTTTACAATTTATGCTCATGAAAGTTTCACAAAATCCAAAATGTGATTAAAGATTTAAAAACATAGATTATTCAAAGTACAATTAAATAATTAATTTGGGATGATAAATACAGACATATACACTTAGAGAGTATTGTACTGTGTACAACAAATAGCCATAGAAAATAGTCTATAATAATTTTACGCGGTTGTAACAAAAATTTGGCTTAGTAACATTCCATCCTTTCTAACAATATAAAATCATACGCCGACAATCAAAGGAGAAAGTTTCATTAGCAACATACTATATAACTGTGACAAGTACATGCAATAAAAATTCATAAGATTAAGAAAATAATTTATGGAGAAAATGTGCACCTGAATATGTTAAATTTCTATTGCTACACCCTCCATGCAAAAAGGTTGTAAATTTTTTGGACATGAATCCATTAAATCTGGGTGGATATCTCCTACCACATTCTGCACGTCCACAATTGAATTTCCGTGAGTTTTCCATTGCTGACGTCAAGCATCGGAAAAAACATGACTCAAGATTTTAGAGCTCTAAACCGCGCATTTTCAGCCTTGTCCGGGTCTCTCTACAACTTTAATATGTGGGTGGGTTTGAACCTGTAAAGGGTTAAATAGTCCAAATTTGGTTATTTGTTCTTTTACCTTTTATTTTTTTTACACATGCTCGGAAGTCCTTACTGGCAGACTGTTGTGGTTTCGACCTTCAATTTCTTTCCGTTCGTTACACTTTTAACTGTTGAATTTTCTTTTATTCTCTCCCATTGTTTTTTCGTCTACGAGACTTAAAGTGATGGTTGATGCTTGCTCTGAGAGTGCCCTTCGCAATCTCTCTCTCCATTTTATTTCTCGTTCCTGAAGAAAGGGGCATGTGACCCTTGTAATGTGTTGCAATTTTTTGTGGATACAGAAACAAATGTTTGCCATATTTCAAGGCTTGTGAGCTGAAAAATAAAAATCCTTGGCTATTTAATAAACCTTTTTGATTTGCAGCATATAATTTTTGTGTTAAATATGGATGATGATTTAGTTTTGCATTTACTATGAATATGGATATAGAAAAACATGAATTTGTTTGTTTGGTTTGCGCTCAACGGTAAAAAAAAACATGTGAGTATAAATTTGAGAAATTTCTTTCTTATTTGCTGCTATAGAAAATTTAAAAAATAATTTTACCAAAAATTCATACTCTAATTTTCAGCATAGCATTGTTTTTTGCATTTGCTCAACATTAGATACTTTACCGCGAAAATTTACAAATTTCCAGCAAATTATGGAGTTATATCCTATAAAATATATTTCTTTTTCTATAGAAAAGATAATTTTTCACATGTAATCAAGGTTTATAAAAATGCGGTCATCCTTTTCTGACTTTAAGACCAAGACAATTTATCATTTTTATGATATTTTTACCAACAATAAAAAACAATTTTTATGGTAGGAAAAAAAAAGTTTTTACTGTTACCCTGTGTTCTCAAATTTAAAAAAAAATCATTTCATTTTGCAATTCATCAAAAAACTGAGAAACCATAAAAAAATCATTCATGTAAATTTTCTGTCAATACAGCTAATATTTAGCGTAAGCGTTTACAAATTCTCTTAAAAAATTTTCCTATAGAAAAGAAATGTTTCTTATTTGAAAATTAAAAGAACTTAATGTTGATTATTTTATTATAAACTTTATCACATTTTTCTTGAATTTGTTTCACTTTTATGATTTCTTTTAGTAGTTAGAAAATGTCTTAAAACACTGATTTTATTAAAAAATTTACAGTGAATAAGTATAATGGTAAATTAGTTTGTGAAGGTTGTCAACCGGAAACTATACAGTTTAAAGTTGATTCTGAGCCACTACAAACATTCATGCACAAGGTGGGATTCGAACCCTAAAAGGTTAAGCCAAAAGCAAGGACCAGGCCTTAAGTTGAATAATATTTACATTTTTTTAACAATGCATTACCTGATATTGAAAAAGAGATAATCTTATAACTGCATAAGTTAATATCGGCGATGATTTTTATTTCTTCATACTTATTTTGGCAGTTTAAATTGCAATTGCCTAAAGATATATTTATTAAATTTCATGCAAATATATTTCTTTTTAAAATTTTCTACAGATAATACTTATTTTAAAAGTCTCATTTAGTACTACCATGAAAAGCTAGATTATTTTAATGTTTATTTTGTTCCTTTATTATTGTTTCATTTGTGGGCAACAGTTTTCAATTCATTTGAAATTATAATCCATTTAAATTTACGTTAAGAATTCAATATTGAATACTAACTGCATTTCATTCTAAAGTGATAAGAACACCCGTCTTCCCACACCAAAAATGCTTTAAATCTGCACTATTGTTACATAGTTCGCTTTTATATCTCTTTTATTATTATCTGGACATTGCTTTCATATTTTGAACAAAATGTCTAGTGTTCAATTTCTACGAGTGTTTTTTTCAATATTGCTCACTATCATCCGAATCCTTTTGTCGACAGCGGTTGACAGTTAAGTAGGGGAAAATACGATCTTTTTATTCAAACTGCGAATGCATCTATTCTCCACTTTTTCGACATAAAGTAGGCGCAACACCTTTTCATACGTAGGCGTTAGAGAGAACAAATTTTTATTTATTTAATTTCCCCCATTCAATCATGCTACATAGTGAGCCTCCATGGTGATTCATTATTTGTTGCCAGAACCCGATCTGTAAGTACATCGTTAAGTGGAAGTGGAAGTACTTCTATCATTCTTTTGTGAGATGGTTGCTGTTAGTTCAAGCTTGCATGAGTGCTTTTTATTTGGAGAATCTTTAATAGGGTTAACAAGTTCCAACGGTAGAAAAAAGCATTTGGAGTATAGTATTCATGCAGAATAATAAAAATGCAAAAGAGAAAAAAAAAGTCCAGCAAACACGAGGTCGTTTGTAAAGGACTCAGTTGTTGCATTGATTTAATCGAATGTATTTTCATTTCAAAAACAATTTTTTTTTTATCTAATGCAAGAAAAATATATACGTTGAGTTTTCTATTGATAAAAATAATTTGATGCAATTCCTATGGTCTGGGATTTATAAATTTGTAAAATAAATGATCAAATTAATATTTACCCAATAATTATTTTATTAGATTATTAATACTTCATCTTTCAACTCTTGCTGTATCTAACTAAATATAATCGAAACGTAAAAAAAAAAATAAATTTTATTAAAACTTTCAGTATAGACTACTAAATGTGGACAAATTAATGTAAACATATTTATTAAATTTTAAAAAAATAATTAAAGTTAAAAATTAATATATATTCTCAACAGTAGAGAAAGCTTTATGTTTATCTGTCAACTCTGCAGGACAATATTTTTGTTCAAATCTCTCGTGTAATTACTCTTAATAGTTAAAAGAAACAACAATGAATACTGATTATTAGCACGCATGTGTTATCTTTACAGTAACAATAAATTATCAAGCTGAAAAAATAAGAAACGTATTGATTGTGCGTGGTATTTAAATTTCGACACGCTCTTGTTTTTCAATCACTTCTTTACATCTTAAGATAGTCCATTATGAAATAGTAAAAACATTCTTATACCGGAAGAAAGTCGAGTAAACAGATACCTAACTGATTGCTTTGTAAAGACACAACCCAAAAAACCAAGCAGCTCGCCAAGAATGCCGAAAGGTAATGGCTTCTCAATTTTTTAATCTTTTCTCATGATCTCCGCTACTGCCCAAACAGAAACAAAATGCATCGATATTCAAATTTCGCCAACGATCACTCTCTCCTCGCCATTTACTTGAAACAATGCTATCTGCTCCTCGTCATCTCGGTTACGGTGGGAAGAAGGGGACAACTGGAAAATTGCTTTTTCAAGAGCATACGAAAGTGATTCAATTCAAATGAGCTATGATGTCGTCTTATCGGGTTTCTTAATTCTCCTTTTCCTTCACCTTCATTTTTTTTCAGGGGATTAAACAGTCCTACGAGACGAGAGACTATTGAGAATTTTATTACGTGACGAGAGGCTAGAGCTCATGTGAAGCTTTTTTGGGATTAACAGCAGGTTCATTGGATCTTCTACCTATTCACGAAGATGCAATAATAAATGCAGAGACCTGCTGTGTGTGTGGAGCCTTGTTAAGAAACGCAGAAAAAAATAGATCACTATAAAGTCTCAATACTGATTCCGTTTCCTTTGTGGATTATTATTCTGTTTTTGGATTTCCTTGAAAGTTTGAAACATGAACGGTATTCTCTTGAAATAATTTCCCACAGGAAGATTTCTTCATAAGTAATTGCTTAGATAAAAATAATTATTAGAGAAAAATTGATTATTGTTTTCTTAAATCACGCCGCTATTAGTTATGATTGCTTATTTTTATGCATAATTACCTACAATAAGCACTTTCACATAGCTTTTAAAAGTTTTCCTCCTTATTTTTATAAGGAATTAATTATAACCCTTTAGAATAATTATAAGATAAAAATAGTATATATCTTATAAGTAATTCTAAAATGGTTAAAAATATAGAAGCATATATAATGTAATGGAATTTATTTTTAAAATCAAAGTTATACAAAATTTATAATATGTGAATTATTTTATATGAAATGGATTATTAATTCTGAGATTAAATATTAATACAAATTTTATATCGTGAATTAATTAAACCAATTTACTATTAAAATTTAAAATTTCCAAAAGAGTAACTAATATTCTTATATCAATTAACTTAGAACATTATCATAAATGATTAATTTATTTCTGTAATCATTAAAAAATATACTTAGTATTTTTGTAATATTTACATAATTTATGTTTTTTCTTCAAAGAATTCATTATTTTAATTCTTTAATATAATTAATTCTACTAAAAAAGATTTTTTAGGTAATTAAATCTGATATTCATTGACTTTCTTTAAAAAACAAAGTTTTGTTATATTATATATAAAGAAATATTCAAGTTTTGTGTAATTATTTATATTAACAATTATTATTATAACAAAAATTTTGCATTTTTTTATTAATTCGTGATTAATTTGATTAATTCGTCCAATTTTATTCTATTATTGAATATTGTATTCAACGAGCAAGTATTAAAAATATCTTATTATTATTCACGTTTCTTACACATTTGAAATGTTCTAAGTGGTGTTCTTTCATTTCAGATGGTAAAAAGAGCTGACCATGGGAGGGAGGAGTCAGACCTGGATCGAATACAGGACCTTTTTCCTAGTGACCATCTGAGGCTGCATGAAAGGGATCCCCTGTCTCCTGTAAGTTTACTTCTTTCTTCCTAACTCATTTGTTTTAATTACAAAATTTGTTCTGAAAAATCCGATTGAAAATTTAATAAGATAATAAAAACTGCATATTCCTAATTATTGTTTATTAATTTTAATTCAAAATGTAAACAATAGAGTTTCTTATTAGGAAATAGTCTTTCCGAAAACCTTTATTAAAAGGAAACACTCAATACTGCATCATAAATGTTTGATTCATTCTAACCAGTATACAAATATTTTTAAACCCTTCCGTTCTGAGCATTTCTTAATCGGCAGTAATGAGAATTGAGTCTCGTTTCCCTTCGTTTTATCATCTGCGTGCACACATGAAATCTTACAAAACTTACTCGCATACTGCAATGAAGTTAAGGTGAGAGGGGGGAGCAGGTGGTGAGAACTAAGCATATGCCACCGAGCCACATCCTTTTTCATCCCCCGTATTCCTTACCCTCCTCCCTCTTATTCCGGACATCCGATTAGATTATGTGTGTATTTCCTGCATCCTTCCTCTCATTTTTTTATATTTTATTACTCATAATTTTTTTTCTATATCATCTCCACCCCTGCTGCTAGGGCGCGCTGCGTATCGTTTTTATTCGGGTTATATAAATACAGTTATCCAGACGATAATATAAAGAAAATGTAGGCTATTCTAGGGTCTCGAAATTATCGTTTGCTTTGCTTTTTTTAGCTGGATGAATAAGTGACAGTTGTAGGAAGTATGAGAACTACGTCATAATTTTTATCTTGTTATAAATTATTTTCTATTTATATAGCTATACTTCCTTATAGTCATATAAATGGAGTAGATACTTTTTTATTTCAGCAATCTACGAAAAAGTACTTTTCTACTTTAAAAAAATTTTAATTGTTAGAATTTTTCCAATTTCTGAACGTTTTATTCAAACTTTTAACAATGGCATCGTTGTGATATATTTGAAAGCGGTGTGATTATTTTAGTCAATGTCCGCTTTTTGAATTATTTCTTTTTACATTCACATAAATATTCTTTTTTCTTAAGAGGATATTTAATTTTCTCGTTCTTATTTTAACATTTTTCTACAAGTACGCCCATTTCGATTTTCATGATTTTAAATTAAAAAAAGATATCGTAATTACTATTTATTTATTAAAACTTATGTATTTTTATACTTATTCTTGAAAATACGTCGAAAAGGTTTCAAAATTAAACTTATATAGAAATAAAAGTATAAAAATAAACATCTTTTTTTAATGTCTTAAAATCTGATGCCACGCACACTTTATCTTATATTATTTATAAGAAAATGTTTTTTCTCTCTTTGCTTTTGAATAAATGTAATAATATATTCCAACCTATCATTTGAATTTTCTGTAATTTTAATAGAATTTTCTACAATGTTCAGAAACTTATACAAAAATTTACAATGATAACAAATTTATTTTTTAGACTCTAAATTGTGACGTTTTTTTAAATTGATGAGTAGTAAATTAAATTTATATTATTTTAATGTAAAAGAGCTTATCATTGATAATTAAAACAATGTAAGTTATTTAAGCCAAACTTATAAAATTGATGAGTAATAAATTAATATTAGTTTAAAAAATTATCATAATAGTTTAAATGATTTTAACCAAACTTGTAAAGTTACTTTAAACAAAATTTGTTGGCACATTTATATCACATTGTTCGTTTTTTCTTTCTCGAAATGTGGGCGCACCTTTCCATCTTCCAGGCTGACTACGCCTAGGATTCCCGTTGGACAGAATATTAATATATATAAAACCAGTATGTAGGCTGGTGTTTACCAGAGTGCATCAGTATCGAAAGAAGCGGCGTCATCCTACGTTATGCAATAGTCAGCTATTAATAATATCCCTCTATCGCAACAGATCGTAGCAGTTGTGACTAAAAATTGCATCCTTATCTGAGATAACCACCGGTAGAAGGCAGGTAAAGAATATATGAGTGACGCAATCGAGGAGTGATTTGTACGCGATCATGATCGATTCTTATCAATCGCTGATTTCGGCTGCTCTCGTGCGGTGACGCATTTTCTCGCATCTTGACAGCTCCTGTCTTCTCTCGGATTAGAACCCAGTCGACGCGGCCAGCGGAGAGATACTCACATCTTCCGAGTGGAGTTTCGCATGCATTATTAACGAATCTTTCTTTTCAATCAACATAAGACTCGAATGTTAGTTGACAACTGACCCTAATGGTTGAGCTTTGGGTAAGTGATTTTTTTTTTTTTTTTTGATTAATTGGGATGAATTTACGTATGGCACAGAATCAGAAAAATTATACTGCTAGTTCTTTTCATTCGTCACTTAAAAAATATGAATTATTGTATCGTGATGGGGTCGTGCATAGGCACTAAACAATAGTTAGTATTATATCCTCACACCTGATTTAACATTTCTATTTTAATGTACGTTTATTTTTATATTTTTATTTCTTCTAGGTTTAAATAGTTTTCAAATTTTTAACATTAAATATAAACGTAAGTTAAAAAAAATTCTTTATTTATATTTTAATTCTATTATTATTATAATTATAGAAAACGTTATAGAAGAAGGTATCTGTTAATTTTAATTAAAATGAAAAAAGGAGAAAATATAATACTTTCTATGCCACTATATTTTTTTATGTAAAATATATTGGAATTTCATAATAATAAACAAAACATATATTTATAATTTTCTTTATATTTATCCTATTAATTTTTTTTTCTCTAAAAATGTTTTGTATCCGGTACATTTTATTTTAAGCTGCTACTATTGTACATTATTACATATTATTATTACATAAAGCAATATAAAAAAAATTTAGATTTAAAAATTACTAATTGAGAATTAATTTTAGTGGACAAATTTTACACTATATATATATGTATAACAATTTGTCATTCCGAACAGATGAATCATTAAAAATAATGTTTGCAAATTTTGATAAAATATGTACTGAATGATCAATCAATTTTCAATGGTGATTTTTTTTTCATTTTTGCTTGACAATTTTAAGAAAAGATATGCAATAAACATTTCACTGTTTTTTTTATTTTTTTATAAAATAATAAATATTTCTCAGTTCTAATATACTAATATTTGTGACAGAGAATGTCATAAAAAGATACAATTTGAGTTATGCGTACTTATAGCGAAAAATATTATTTTTATTATGTATTGTATATACCTGTATCTGTATATATATATATATATATATATATATATATATATATATATATATATTTGTTACCAAGATCTTGACATTAAATTTCTTTAAAAATCCTTAATATTGTAATATCTTTTCTAAACTACTTAATTTTTTGTGTACTTTGGTATAATGAAAATTAAGTTATTAAAATTTATTTGTCTCAGTCATAACTATAATAAGCACTTATTTTGTAAATTTTCTAATGAATACTCTAAAATAAATATTACTATACACATTAAATAAATATTCGATATTTTCTGTTAATATCATGAATACCATTCTTGTCAAATTATTTGATGAATGTTTAGCATTCGATCTTTGTCCGACAGTTAATGTGCTTGATTTCACTTCTATTATAGGTCATAGCAGTGATTTATTAACCATTTTAATTGTCATTTTATACATTCCATTGTTTGTTAAATCTCCATTGTAGATTTGCTGTCAAATTATCATTCCTATGCAAAAGTAATTAGAAAGTGTCAAATTAAACCAAATTTATATATTGTTCAATATTTTTGCTTCAATTCTTTAATGCTTATCTCATATAAGGACGCAATTTAAGTTTTAGTGCTTTCATTTTGTAGAAAAACGTTTTATAAGTAGATGTCCAATAATATTTTTATCATTTTGCTGTGATCTGAGACAGTAATTTTGTCAAATATTAATTCACAAATAATTCGTTGAAAAAATATTTTCTTTGTATGTTGACAATTTGTAATACTTCTATAAATATTCAATCAAGTAAATTTGTTAAAAATCAATAGACAGAAGAGAGCCTTTAAAATATAATACAATAAAAATCTCAGTACTTCAAATGTTCAAAAATTCAGCGGAACTCCCATTAATGTACTTGATTATCAAATTCTTTTACATGAAAATTCGATTCCCCGAATTAATTGCTTTAATATGAAATATCACTCTAATGGAATTCGATAATAAGTTCACATGAAAATCAAGCCTTCCTGACTAATATTTGTGCGATTTTAACTTCATCATCTATAAAAAGTTTATTGATGAAGATTAGATATAAAACAAAACAAACATTTTCGACTTTGCCGTATTTGCTAAATATTCCATTTTACAATGAAAGCAGGTTAATGTATCCAAGATATTGAATTGCCCTATTGCCAAGCGTGACCCACCAGAAGTAGCCTACTTCATTCACAATATGAAATATCTGAGGCCGCGTCCGAGAGAAGTGGACTTGTACACAACCCTTACCGTCTTTGCTTTTCCGAACACAATGCCACATACGAGACATTAGTGTGTTTCGATTGTTTCTGTTGGTTGTGCGACTCTAATTGAAAGGTATGGATCCGGAATTGCTGGTACATACGTCGTCTTTGAAGAATATTATGGCGCACAGTTAATTCTTTCCTTATGCAATGACAATGAAATAATTTGTACCACGTGCGGCGAAGGATATTATTTGAAATGATTTCTCATACTTTTTCCTACCTTGTATTTGATGCAAGGTCATAAGTGCGGAGGATCTATTTTTACAAGGTCTGACAATCCGGTCACATGCTATCTTAAAGTTAGCATTCAAACTATTTGTTTTAATTGAGAATGTAAAATTTCACGAAAACGAGTAATGACTTTGTATAGACCTATTTATATAAGAATAATTTTACAAACCGTTTTTCGAACAATTTTGTTGTTTTGACCCATTTTATAATTTGATTATTATTTTTTTTTCAATTCAAATAAATAAATATATGTAATTAAAATTTAAGTAATTATTATAAAATGTTTTTTTTTATTTATTACATAGATTTTTAGAGAAGAATCTTATTTTGCTTATAGTCTTGTGTAGCAATTTGGAAATAAATACTTTTTTGGCATTAAGTTAGTTAATTGTAACTAAAAAAACTTTTTAGTTTCTTTGGTTTTATCTTTTTTGTTCTGATTTATTTTAAAAAGTAATAAATTCTGTTATAATTACATGCTCAAATACATATTTTTGTATTGTTATACAATATTCTTTTGTAAAACTTAGTTTTTTGTTACATAAATGCTGTAATTTAAGTTTTATGGGAAAAATAGTATAAAACAGCATTTATATTCTATTTTAAATATGGCTGTGTTCATTTATGAGTTTCTAATACAATTTATTGAAACTTTCCTTTTTATGCTAAACTCCCTTTATAGAATATAAGAAAGAACGTTATCTTTTTTTTTTTGGGGGGGGGGAGTGTCAAATTTAAGATTCTATTATTTTCATGGAGCAAGATTTTTGAAAAACATTGAAAGTACATTTTTTCTGAGGCTTTATCTAGTCTTTTTCGTTATTTAAAAATAATTTTAAATGCCATACTTTAGAGTACTATTAAAAAAAAAAAACGTAAGCAATCCCATGTGCTAAACATATATTTTTGTTGGTATTTTAAGCAATGTCAAATATTTGAAACCAAACTGATCATAAGAATAAAGGAAATATGATTTCTAAAAAAATTCATCTTCTTAAAAAAAATTCATCTTCTTACGTATAAGTTTTAATTCTTTTCTGAAGAATGTTCAATTAATTACATTTTCACGATAAATTAATCAAAATATATCATCACAATATTTAGAAATAAAACAATTTTAATAATAAAAATTGATGCAAATTATCCTGTTATATCAACGAAATATTTTTATCATTTAAAACTGTTATTTTTAAATCAAAAATAATAAAAATTTTTACTAATTTTGGCATGTTTTAAGTGATAATTTTTTAATAATAAAAAATGACTTAATTTATGTAGCAATAGTTTCACAGATTACTGAGAGAACTCTTGTAATAGCTTTAACAAATACTTTAAGCAAAGAATATTTTTAAAAAGTAGGGAAACACTTTCTTCCATATCAGATCAATAAAAATAATAATAGTATAACAATATATAATGAATAAATAAGTAAAACAAACATTGATATTTGATGCAAAAAAATTACTTCTTGTAAAATTTATAACAATGTTCTTAATTCGTGCTCAATGCTAATTCAATGTTCAAATGATACCTATGAAATTCTGAATTATAAAAGGCAATTCTTGTTATTTTTCTTATGGATTATAACTTTAGAAAATTCACGACAAGATATCAAATTTTCACGAAAAATACTTCCTGGTTTGTATAGCACAAATTCCACTAGAACGTAAAAATGCTATCCATTTCCGTTCTCTTAAAAACCAATATTAACTTGATTCCCCTTCTTCCCCTTTTTTTCCTTCTCTGATGTGAAAGGAAGAGTTTATATGGCAATCTTTTTTTTATGTACTCTTCTATTTCCTTTCTGAGAGAGTGTCAGATGGGATAATGGATCGTAAATAAAAAGGAAGAACAAACGCCCGGCTGGACAGTTATGTTCAATGTTTTTTTTTTTTTTTTTCCGCTGACCCCCTCCTCTTCTGTTGCGTCTACTTGACGAATTATTTCTGGTATTTTTCCAATTTCACAGTAATGATTCACAACAGAAATGCGAATTCCGCTGAATCGAATCTTCCATTGATATTTTTCCATGATTCTTATAAACCAGATTATAAATTTGATTCCATGAGGCGAATCTCCGATTTTGTTTTGTCAAGAGGATATTTGAATTTTTTGTCGAAATTTTTGTATGTGCACTAAAGTAAAAGAAAATATTGATGATGAAATCATTTATTTGAACATAATTACGTTGCGTAATGGAGAACTTATATTGACTTATATATAATTAGTTAGCACAATGTACTAATTCCCGAAACAAATTTTTGTTAACATTTGAATTTAAATTATCTTTGTCTTATTTTAATAAATAAAATAAGGAGTTGTAAAGGAGTTAAAAAAAAAAGAAAGAAATTGAATTTATCATTAAGTCTATCGTCATCATGTGATTTGAATTTAACACTTTTCAAAAGCACATATACGAATGATAGAGACATTATTATAATCTTTGATTTCATTAGGATCTTTAACAAAAGCCTTTTTAAATTATTTCAAGAATTATTAATTTCAATAGTTAAACTGTTATCAACAAAGGTGCTATGTATTATTTGTGCTTCCCCTGTAAAAATATTACTACAGCTAGTAGCAGTAAATTACCACGGAATCAATTCGGAATTGTAACGCAATTTTCAGTTTTCAAACAAAATTTAGAAAATATGTGTTTTACCTAGAACTTGTATTTCAAAATATATATTATACATAATTAAATAATATTGTCCGAAACGTTCTCTTTGGAAGCACATTAGAAAATTTTAATTCCAAAATTATTTTGCTTTCGTTTATAAAGTAAAACAGTTTTTTTCTTTCAATATTAATCAAATTATCTTTAAAAAAAAAATTTAAATATTTAAATTTTGAAGCTAAAAATGTAACTTATTCTTAAAATGAATGGATAATGCCAAAAAGGTATTTTACCTTTATATATATATATATATATATATATATATATATAATCCGTTTCTTCTGCTATCAAATTTAAGCTTGTAAAACAATTGGAAATATTTTAAGACTGAGATTTATATTTTGATTTAATTATATATAAATAGAGTATACTGTTTAATGTTCAATTTTTGAAATCTACTGTGCATCGAGAACAACTTTATTTGCACAAAGTTTTAAGCCTTATATACTTGGAGTGAATTGCTGCTTTATTGATTTATTCAAATGTACTATGAGTTTAATTTTTTTTATGTGTTTAAAACTAATTTAACAATGAACGTTTATAACTTCTTCATTTTTATTCTAAAATTGAAATAATTTGGGTCGTTGAATCTTTGATCTCTATTTGCAATTGACCTCTCAATGGTTTTTCAATGAAGATTTCCCCGAAAAATGAATTATTTACGAAATTGCTGCTGCCATGAAAAGAAAAGGAAAAAATCAAATATGATATAAAAGTTTTTTCTCCTTCGTGCAAAATCTTCGGGAAAACAATTCAATAAAACATCGTTCTTCTATTGTTATTTTTACACTTATTCCTAAATGTCAAAAATGGCAGAAATGGTTCAAAATTTCTCTTTCCAAACAATAGGTATAATATTCGCGGTAGGAAAAAATGTTCAGAGGATGTGTCTTTGCACCATACAGCTATATGGAACTTGGCAGCGATGAGGATATAGATATATTAAAGACTGAATTCATGAAGAGATGCATAAATATACCACAAATAACTCTGCCGATATATATTTTAATTGAAGCAAGACGTTTATATGAATACATAGAACCCATTTGCTTCTTCCATTTTGTTATTGATATTGATCTGGATTTTTTACCACGACAACCAATGACATATTTATAATATAACTGCCATTTTACTACAAAAGTCAGTTACCCTAAATTTTATACAAATTACCCTCTTTATTATAACGCAAGTTTAAATATTTAATAACGACGTAAATAAGGTTCATTTTTTATTTAAAAATTAAAATATATCTATAGTAAATGTGTTTAATAAGAAAAAATATTAAATAGAAAATTATGTAATGAAGCTCAAGAAGAAAATATCATTAATTGTTAAAGTTATCGTAAAAATTTCCCTGCATAATTTTTTTTTTTTTTTTTTTTTTTTTTTTGTAAATATTTTTCCCTTTAAAAATGGCAGTAGTTTCTTTTTCTTAAAAACCATAAAATTCTTTAGATTAATTTTTCAACCTCTTTCCACACATATTTCCCTCATAATTATTAAACATTTCATTCGTGCAAGGAAAATTTACCCCTTTAAACTATAAAATGTCAATTTTCTATCGAATATTTGCCCTTCATTTATGGATTAATCCATTTAAAGTGCAGTTTCATGTAAAATTTTCTTTTTCCATATAAAAATGCATTCTTTTCTGTGAAACATTTTTTGTTCTTTCATCTCTTTTTCCTTTTTAGTTAAAAAAATGTTTCATTTAAAGATTTTTTCACATAAATGTTTTATTTTTCTCTTTAGGAAATATTAATTCTTTTTTTATTATTTGAGGTTCTTTTGCCTCATAAAAATGTCTTTCTCTGAAGTTATTTTTCTATGAGATATATATTTTTCCATTTAAGAATTTAATTTCTTCCATGATGCATATTTCCTGTTTTTCACCTAATAATTCTTGTTTTGTGGCACGCATTCTCAGTTGTTCAAAGTATGCTCTTTCTTTATGGTGCATTTGTTCTTTTTATTTAATAGTATGCTCCTCCTTTAAAAATTATCTACCGTTTCCATCTTCAAATAAACTTTTTCTCTGATAATATTTTTACCTTTCACTTAAGATTCTTTCCAATCCAACAAAATTTTTTAGTATACTCTTTTTAAAATACATTATTTATTTATAATAATTTAAGATTATGTTTGTGTGGTAGTTCCTATTCGCCAGAAAGCATTTGAAAAAAAAAGTTTAGCTTTTTTTTAAAATTATTAAATGCTGTTTTTAATAAATATTAAATTCAAATTGCTAAAAACACAACTGAAAAAGTTAAATTTTAAAAAAGTTGAAATTCAATTTATTTATATTTTTAAATTCTTTTCTTCCTTTAAAAATCTCGTATAATTTATTGATTTATTTAATTATATTTTGCAACATATTTCTTTTAAAAGAAAGTTTACTTTTAACAATTTTTGCCTTTTATCTTCATATTTATTTTTTAAAAAAATATATTTTTGCAATATTTTATTTTTTCCTCCCATTTTTTCTCTCTGGAAAAGCAGTTGAAGCCTATTCATTTCTATACGCCGTTTCTAAGCTCTAATAAATATATGTGAACTATTTTAAATGAATAATCTTAATTTTAATCTCAATTTACTCTTAAATATTAAATTTGTACTCTACCTTGTATTTTCAAACTGTATATATATACTGTATATTTTTACCGAGTAACGCAATTTTTATTTCATTTTTTCATGAAATAATCGTTTAGTCATATTAAAAATATTGATGTCCTTGCCATAGTAAATTTATTCGCTAACCGGATATTGCCGAGTATCTAACTCAATACTCGAAATGTTTCTACTGACAACGCAAAGTGGAGCGATTTCATAGTATGGCAGGTGTAAAAACAATGCAACTCTCATTGTCAAGACCTTCTATTTGCCACTTTTCGCGTGACGTTTTTCTTTTCTCTTGTCGGCTTTCTTTTCATTCTGTCCTGTCGCGTGATTGTCCAGGCCATTCTCTCAGTACCCCTAATGACACTGTCCGAATCGGAAGTTTGGGGATGAATTTTAAAGCGATTAGCCAAGAGTTTTCACTTTCTTTCGCCAATTAAACTAATTTAGATAAGGAAATACAATAGGAAAAGTCGTAAACAATAAAGGAAAAGAAAGTGTGAATGTATTTTCAATGAACCAAAGAATAAAACTTCTCCTTTTATAATGATCATATTTTCATTCTTACTTATTTATTATTTGATCAATTAAATTGTTATGTAATTTTAGATATTTTTTTGCATGCACATTTGAAGTTTGACTTAAATTATAATGTAAATCTAATGTTATAAAAATATGATTATCACTAGCTTGTATTAAAACATACATGTGCATTTTATTTCCTTCTTTCAATACTTACAAAACGGAAAATAGAAATATTATTTTTGAAATACATTTTCAGATATTTTTATTAATATCAAATCTAAAAATTTCTCACTTTGTTCAACTTATTAAAAAACAGATAAAAGATAATGTAGTTATAAACAGTTTTAAACTGTTTATAATATATGTATGTAATAAAAAATAATATTTCCAAAATTGATGTGAATAAAAATGTGATGTAAAATTTTTCTTTAAAAAAGCATGCGATATATTTATTTTATTCATTAAATAAAAACCTTATTTCAATTAATAAAATATTTTTATTTATATTAATTTAATTTATTTTTATTTTAAAAATCTTTTTTAATAGTATATATATATAATTACTAACCTTATTAATTTATTAGAATTCTTTAATAAAACATTATATATATTTAAATAAATTAGGTATTAAACTTGAATGTTTTGTTAAATAATACAGAATTCTCAGAATATCACAGTTAATTATTGATTCCATATAAGCAACCAGATTTAGAATGCGTAACTTTTATTTAATAAATAGGTTAAATCGTAAACATAATTTTTATTATTATGTGATTAATCCTAGGCGATGCATGTTGGATATTAAAGAAAAAATTAATCATTTTATTCAAAAGCTTTCATAATATTTTATTTTGAAAACGTTTTGGTAGACATCATTTCAAAATCAAGTCTTTCAAATTCTTGAAATCATTCTATTTATTTCAAGTTTAAATTAACATGGCTATACAACAACTTTTTCCTGAAAATTTATTTGAAATTTTACTGTTTCTCTATTAACCTCTTTCCATAAAACTTCTTTTTTAGAATAAGAAATCGTTACTTAATTGTATTTATAGAAAATATATCTTAGTTCTCAAAAAAAAAAAGAAAAAAGAAATAAAAAAGAAGAAAGAAAGAAAAAAAAAAATTGTCATGTGTCATGTTCGCTTATACTTGAATATAGGGGCAACACAAATAAACTAGACTCATTCTATCTTTGATCTTGAATTCAGAAAGTGTGTTTTGTAGATAATTTTTCCCGCCTTTCGTTGGCTTCGCGCCAGAAACACATTGAACAGGAGCCGTGCATGATTACACGTTCAGATGTTTTAATATGTGTACACCTGTATCAATAACAAGCATTTATGCATACCCCAACATGCAGCCGTGCCCTTCAGGGATGGACCACGTGGTAGTAGTAGTAGTTGACACACACATTTTGCATGTAGGCAGTGAAAAGGCTGTTTAATTCCACAGGCACACTTGCTGTTCTTTCAAGGTCTTTATCGCCGACTGCGAAATATTTCTCTATTATTTAACACTGTCGGATCAATACGTTCAATAGTTTGTTTTGGGGGGAAAGAATGAAATAAAATCCTACGCAGATTGAAACTGGAAACAAAAATTTGGCGACGGGTGTTAATATTATCTTGCGCCGAGAAACAGGTGTGTGCAATTTTGATCGGAAATCTATTCTAATGTGAAATAACTTTGTTTAAATATTTTTATTGAATATATCTGTGGAAAAGTCTGCTTACTCTTATTCAAACACTTAGCGCTTACATGTGCTTGAATAACTATAACAAAAAATATTTTATTACTATATTTTCTAGACAGGTTTTCTCATTAAATGGAAGTATAATTGACGTTTTAAAATGTTTCAGTATACTGTCGCGAGTCAGTAATTTTAGAAGTCCGGAACGAAAAATGCAAAATCGATAAATTAAATCCATAAATCAAAGATAAGCTCTTAAATTTTTATCTACTATCAGTACTAAATAGTTGTTTTTTTAAACTGAAGTGGTTTGTGTTGAATTTGGTGGTTTCCGATGATGTCTGAAAATGTAGTTAAGTTGATCACTGGAATGTGTAAAAATATACATTTTCAAGGAAAAAAAACTGTTATTGCTACTATTATTTTCTTAACACAATTTTTAATTTCCTCTAAAATATAACATTAAACATTCATGGATATTCTTCTTTGAGGTTTGAAAGAAAATTTTTTTTCTTCAGAGAAAAAGACAAATCTATGAAATATTGAGCTATAAATCCTTCTATAAATGGAAATACTTTGATGAACAAAAAAAATAGTTTAATTCCATTTTGTCGTATTTTATTCCTTGCGTTTAAATCAGTGATTCTCAACCTGTGGGACGCGCCCCCCTAGGGGGTCGCGAGCACACTGATGAGGGGGGCGCGAGCATATCCAAGAGAAAATATTTAAAAAAATTGATTAAGTGACTGAAAGGAAAGAACACACACACACATACAAAACAAAATGCATTTCGACATATTTAATAATTAACTTATTAAATTAAAACAACCTACTAAATTAAAAACAAATTTAATAATTATTAGTGACTTCCTTGGGCCTGTCTTTCAAAGCAAAGTTTTTCAAAGGAGGGTTTAATATTAGAAATAGATACTCTCAGTTCTTTTTCTATATTTAGCTGAGATCTATATTTTGTCTTCAAAGAAGCCACCGCAGAAAATCCAGTTTCACAAAGGTAAGATGTTGAAAATGGTAGTAGAATGCGAAATGCCCTTGTTTTTAGTGCAGAAAACTCATCATCCACTCCTGCCCAAAATTCAAAGAGTGATTTATTACTAAATTGTCTTTTGGTTTCGCCGCTTGCCGTGAAGTCTATGAAGGTTTCTTCCTCTTCGATTGAGAGTTCTTCGGGAGTATTTTGAAATGGATCCCTCACCCACTTGTAACTTGATATCAGTTTGTCGTCAGCAAGAAAGTATTTTTTAAAATTCTTTGCTAGCATTGCTAAATGATTTTCAATGGTTACAAAAACAACTTTTACATGTTGTTCTTCAGCCTTGTAAGTTTTAATACAATCATTCAAATATGCAAACATTGTTAAGTTTTCTTGCTTTAAATTTCTGCTCCACAATTCCAATTTACTACAAAAAGCATTAACTTTATCACTCGTATCCAATATATGCGTATTTGCTTTTTGCAGTTGAAGATTCAAGTTATTTAATTTCTCGAATATGTCGACCATGTAGCTCAATTTCAACACAAATAAACTATCGCGAAAATTCTCAGCTTCCGGTCTGTTTTCCTCTTCTAGGAAAACGGCGATTTCTTCTCTTAATTCACAAACACGTTGCAAAAATTTCCCTCGTGATAATCATCTTGCCTAGCAATAAAATAGTAACCCTGAATGTACTGCACCCATGTCTTTACAAAGTGCGGAAAAGATTCTTGATTTCAGGGGTCTCATTTTTATATAATTTACTACGGTTACAACCGTAGTTAACACAATATTCAAACCAGGACTCATTTCTTTGGAAGCCAAAGCTTTTCTGTAGATCATGCAATGTGTCCAGACGCACTGTGATGATTTTTGTTTCACAAGTGCTTGAATTTTTTGGAATCTTCCTGACATAGAACGAGCACCATCCGTGCATATGCCGACGCAATTTTTCCATTCTATGTTTGCCTCGTTCATAAAATCATTTAAGATAGCAAATAAAGCGAGTGCTGTTGCTTTGAGTTCTATTGGTTTGCAGAAAAGTAATTCTTCTACTACTGACAAATCATCACAAAATCTAACATAGGCAATGAAATGAGCATCTTTATTACTATCTGTTGCCTCATCGAGTTGTATTGAAAACAATTTGTAACTCAACTTCGACAAAAGCTGACACTCTACATCTTCAGCTATATCAGCAATTCGACGGGCAACAGTATCATTTGAAAGAGGTATAGACTGCATTTGTTTTGCAAAATTATCTCCAAACATAATTTCTACAATATCAATAACGGCTGGCAAAATAAGCTCTTCACCAATGGTGTGAGGCTTTTTACATCTGGCTATTTTATATGAAACTTTGTAAGAGGCAATTAAAGCTTTTTCATTCACAGACAAAGATTTTTAAACAATGATTTTTGCTTTTCATATGATTTTAATTTTAATTCGAAGAATTCTCTGGGTTTGTTTACGTACTCACTATGAAGCGTTTCCAAATGTCGTTTAAGTTTATTAGGTTTCATGCTGTCTGCCGCCAACATTTTTGAGCAAATGATACACAGGAGCCTTTCTTCTACATTTACTTCAGTACTAATGAAACCAAAATTTAAATATTCTTGAGAATATTTTCTTGATTTTATTTTCGGAACCACGCTCATCTGTGTACTTGTTGATGCTTGTCTATCGTACTAATGCTCGCTTACGTCAGCTTAAAAATTTATCCATGATTCTGCATAAGTCTGCTGCCGTGAATATTTAATACGGTGAATTGCAATTACACGAAAATATATATAATATACACATTCAGAATAGATTCAATAGCGATAGAAGGATCGACTCGAATGAGAGTGTCTGGAATTGAAATTGGCGTCATAGAACTTTCTCCTTCTCCCTATGAGAAAACATTTGTTCACATCTGCGCACGTTCCTAGCTTAATTTTTTGCTGACCAGACAAATCGAAAATTCTCGCGAAACCGTGAGAATGCCTGACATGGCGGGACGCAAGAGCAATAAAAAAGCATAGGATTCTTGTTTTTTCAATGCTGAGGATCGGTGTTGCAAAATGTCAATAAATTTCGGTATTCTTGGTAATTTGTAAAGTTTAAAATTAAGGTTGTAGTGTAGGTTTAGCGCCAAAATACTCAAAATACATTATTATTGTATATATTTTATTGTATGCGGTGGGGAAGGGGGGCGCGATGAAAATTATGATTGAAAATTGGACCGTGAATACTAAAAGGTTGAGAAACACTGGTTTAAATTGTTTTCTGCTTGGAACTCATCGGATATTAAGTGATCATCATATTGATGCACTAAAGATTCGTAAATTCTTTTTTTCAACGTTTAGAAGGTATTTTTGATGATCAAAAAATCTATACTCTTGTTTCGTAAAAAATGAATTAATTAAGTAAAAGGAAACTGCTTCTTTAATATTTCATTAACTAAAATATTAACTCTCATACTGAGCCTATGATTAGTAAATGTTTAATACCCGATAAGATGCGGGATAAATGCCTAATTCTCCCAAAGATCATCACGTAGCTAGGGCCTATGCACGTTAAACCTTCATAAAGTCTATTATCCGTCCAGTGAAGTCGTAAAAATTTAAAGAGAATAATGAAGTTGTCTGCTCACATGAGTTGGCGTAGTCATACTCATGTGAACGTACTCTCTACCACAACTCATGTGAATTTATATAATTTTTAAAGTTAACATTAAAAATTATTTGCTTTTAATATGATTTTTGATACAAATTTCATAAAAGAATGAAATAATTAATTTGCGAATTATTTTAATAAATTGGTAATGTCAATAATAATTACAAGTGATTTAATTCTAAGCGCTGTTACATCACCACAGAGCTACTTTTTATCGTGATTACGAACTGAAAAAACATAACTTAAATATTTCTTCAATTTGTAGAAATAATATACAATTGAAATGTTCATAGATGTTAACATTGTAATTGATGATAAAACAATATTCTATTAATAATTTATTTTTAAGTAAACATTCCCTGAAGTATTTTCTTCATTTTCATGTAAATGTGATGATTGTATTATATTGACATATTAACTTTCTAAAGTATTGTTAATACGTTGCTGAGGGGTTTTCTCATATTTTTTTTCTTGTTTTTAGAGGAAAGGTTTGATGCGGTCCAAGTCATCAGCCGCGTCAAAAATACAAAGGGCATTACCTGGAAAATCAAAGAGCAACGGAGAAATGTAAGTATAACAACTAATTTTTATAATGGATATTTTATTTTTAATTTGTATGATAACTCTCCAATTTTGATGGTTAAACTTTATTATTTAATTTCTTGTTGGAAAATCAGAGCTAAAGTTAAAAAAAAAATTTAATTTTTTTTTCTGTCACCTGTATATTTTATGAAATATTGATTATTAATTACTATATGAATAATGTATTTATAAAACATCCTCTTAATTCCTTATGGTAGTGCTGTAACTTTCAATTCAACACTTAGTGAGTTTAATTCCCATTTGACAAGGGATTATTTCCACTCAAGACAATGTTTCGGTTCGAAAACCACTTTGAGTGGTAGATCACAGGCAAATTAGGCCTCGTTCACAAAAGTTACCATAAAGTAACAAATAAGATAAATTTCTTGAAGATGTATATATAAGTAAACATATGTTGCAGACTATGTAGTATTATGGTAGTATCATCTTTCTTATCTTAGGGAGTAAATTTGAATTCTATGGAAAGGGATGTTTGTAGATCATTGTTGTGTTCCTTTCTTGATCATATATGAGAATTCTGTTTTCAAGTGCTTTTTTGGATTTTTAGTTGAAGTTATTATGTTGTTCTAATCCATCCTTGTTTATTTTTTAATATTAAGAAAATTGTGGAATTTTCTATATTTAAACAGTTTTATATCGGTAATAATACTCATCTGTAATTTTTAAAAAGAGAAAGGCATCTCCATCTGATATGGGTAAGAAGTGTGAAACTTTCTTACTGAAAGGGAAAACGAAGTTCACGGAATTTCGGAAAAAAGGAAACTGGAGCGTTACAGGAATGCTTGACTAACTTTCACTCTCGTAACATAGATATCCTGGCATGGACTTCGAGGAAAAACGAGGGCTTGGTTTTTGTTGTTATATAAAAGTGAAGGCAACCACTCGTATCTGACGGACATTCAAAATTTCTTTTTTATTTTTCTGTCTCCGCATCGTACCTCTCACGAATCTGACATTTCTAAGAGGAAAATGGCAACGATGCAGCGGGATATCCTGTTGGTCACAGTTTTGTTGTCTCCTTGAATGAGTGAAATTATTTTCATTCACGCCTTTTGAAATGAATAAAAGAAGAACTCTGGCGGAACTTGTCCTATCTAATCATTGCAAGCTGATTAATTGGCACAAATCGGTGATGACTTCGTTTATCGACTTCCGGTCAAAGTGTACTTCCAAGCTTTCAGATCTTCTGAACACTCATTTTGGAATATTTAATTCATATATAGTTGAGTAAATTCCAATTAAAATAGTGATAAATAGAACAAAATGGAAGGCGCAAAAAAATCTGGTTCTTAGTCTAGAAAGGAAAATTGAACTTTCTTATCTTAATTCATCGCATTTGTATGCTAGAGGAATTTAAAATCTCAAAATTGAAAAAGCTTATTCTAGTAATAAGGAACAGTATCTAAGCAATTAGCGTTCTTATCTTCAATTTTAAAATATGAGTTTAAGTCCAGCTTTATGCTTCAGGGACATAGACGTTTGTAATGATTCACAATTCTTTTAAATAATAATTTAAATTTATACTTAACAAGAATTAAATATGTAATAAATATTTAACAATTTAAAAATCACGTATAAAAGTTAAATAAAATTAATAAATCAACTTTCTTACTAGGTCTAAAAATACATAACTGCATCTATATTATAAATTAAATTGTTTTAATGCCTTTAATGAAAATTAATTTCCATAAAGTTCTTAATTTATATGATAATGTAAAATAGTTTATAATTTGATTATTGTTTTCTATGATTTTGGCTATTTTAACAAACCAAATAGAGATTAAATGGAGAATATTCTCTAAAAATCATTAAAGAGATTATATCATTTACTTAATTCCATTAACCAAAAACCTTGGACTCATTCCTGTGCATAAAATCCTTCCCTAACCATGAACTATTTGTTAATGTGAGGTATTTCGGTATTCATGTTATGAGTTAAAGGCAATTTTTAAAAACAATAAGAGAAAAAAAATCATCTCCGAAATCATTAAAAGAAAACAAAACACTGGATTAGGGGTTGTTCACCCGTCTGCTTTCATTCTCTGGAACACCATCCCAGAAAATTTTCCAAGACACGACTGGAGAGAGAGGAGTTCCAGATCAGTTTCGCAACTGTACCAAGAGTTGCTGCTCTCTTCGCATTGACCTTAATGACTCGGCATGGCAAGGCTCATCTTGCAATCACACACACAGATATCGTAAGAGAAAAACTCCTTAAATGGGCCTTTGCACATTCTCAAAATGCGCGAACACGGCCGTAATTGCCCGCCATTGTACAGAGAAAAAGACTCTGATTACATCGCAGTTCTGGTTTCGTATCTTTGTTACGGAAAAGGTGTCATCTCTCTACTTTCCTTTTATTTTTTTTTATCCCACCTCTCACCGTTTCTGAATTGGTTTCATCATTAAGAGTAAACTCTTTCAGCAATTTAAAGTTGGCAAAAAAATAATGATTACACTAAAATCGCACTGTCTAAAGCTAATAATAGTGAATTTTCAACTGCCTTGTCAACCATTAAATGAATGCTTCTGCATATCAACTGGTTATATAGTTTAGACAAACTATGCAAATGCAATGATACTATTTTTTTTTGTCCTACCAATAAGGAGTAATTGGAGAAATAAATCTCCATAATTTCAATGTCACTACTATTATGATGGTCATTAGTGCCAAAGAGCTTAACATCTTCTAATATAAATTGTGAAATAATAAATATGCTGGCAATTCTAAGTAAAGTTTCACTTTTTATTGTGTTAATAGAGAGTTTAATTTCAACATAGAAGTAAATTGATGTCAAGGTTACATGTAAAATTAAGAGCTTCCATATGTTGCAAGGATTTGCGATGCTCTGTGTAAATGATCTGATTGAAATTATCAGAAATGATTTCACTCACTTACGAACCAAAGAAACAGCTTAAGCTGTATCCTAATGAAGTATGGTTCTCAACCTGTTAAATATACTTGCAAAAGTAAAAAATCTACAGCTATTTTTCATTATTCAACAGTGGCTGGAAGCGAACTTAAAACTTACATTCTAAAACACGAAATCACATTACAAGAATCCGGTTAGCACAGGATTGCATATCTAATGAAAAGAAGAGACTTTCATTCTTTAAAACAAAAACCATTTGTCTCCTTTTGTTTCTAATTGGATGGATTTGAGTTTGATACCTTTCATACAGTAGAATTTGGCTTTGTTGGATATATAACTCAGATGAACAATATCACCACCGGAAACATAGAGCGTAAAGAACGTACATTTTTTAAACTTCTCTTTTATTTCTTTAAAAATCTTATATATTTTAGTCTTAAATTATATATCACATTTGTATACAAATTAATAATTCAAATATTATAAATATGTCGTATAAAATATTTACTCAAATATGAGTTTTGAAGCACAATCATCTTATAGTTTCATAACCATCTTAAGACCTGATATTTAAAGGGGGAAAATACGTGACCCTAGCATTTATTCTACGCACGCCAGACCATGGTTTCGGTATTAAGGGATAGCGCAGAGGGTTGGAAAATCGTAAGTAATGAAGCAAGCAAAAAAATAATAATAATAAAATTAAAAACGTAAAACAAAAATAGGCATCACCTGTTGACCCTCTGATCATCGTGGATGAAAAATGTATCCCAAAAGTTCGTGGGGGTAAAAGAGGGAATCACTCGCTATTACAAAATGATCTGTAGGCAACGCGAGTTTGAATGGAGGGTTGGGGGTCCATTCGGGCAGGGTTTCAGGGGGAAGGCAGAGGTGCTGCCTCTCGTTTTCACGGAATTCCGTCGGAGGTATAACTTGGAAAACAAAAAAACTCTGTAATTTCCCCCCTCTCCTCCTACTAATCACTAGCAATGCTCTGCGATGGGGGAGGGTGAAGAGCCTCTCGAAAACGAGGAGTGAAAATTAACTTCTTAAAAAATCACAGCGCGGTGAAGAAAGAAATGATACCCCTGAATTTACCACTCATGTGTCTTAATACCATCAAATTATGATGCATTTTACAAGCATTTTTTTTTTCTGTTAGAGGATATATTGACGTAGTTTTTGTTATTTAACAATGTATTCGATGATTTTATACTTTTTTTGTGATGCTTCGTTTCGCAGCAAACGAAATAAATGGCCTTATTTTGACACACACTGGCGATAAATTTATTTAAGTGATAGCTGATCTTTATAATAAAATGGTTGACATCTGATTTAATAGCATTTTACTCTCGCCTTTATTTATTAAAAGTACTAATTTTAAATTCGTATACGTGAAATGGGATCAATGAACATGTTATTCTGGTTTAAATTTTGATATTTCTTCACCAATGATACAGAATAACAACATGAAAATGCTTAGTGGGCTAAATAGATTTGAATTTTGTTATTATATAATAAAATATAAAAATGGCACATGATTATTTTTGTATTACTGTTATATCTATCAAAAGTTCTTATAAAAGAACTTTTGATAAGAAGAAAGCTTAGAAAAACTGCATTTAAATTTTTTTCTTTTGTAAAAAAAAATTTAAAATTCTTGAGAAAAATTAAAAGAATATTTTTAATTTTTTGCCATTATTTTAAAAAAAAAAATGCTTTCAAAATTATTATATTATAAATTCATTTTTTTATACCAAGAATTTTTTTTCAAGTATTGTGAAATGAAAGTATTTAACTTACATATACATTAATTTATCACGATTATCAGTTTTTGTTTATGAAATAAAAATACTCCTTACAAGCTCCTTGAAAAAGTTTGTAAGAATTTCTTTTGTAAAATTGAGTACTTTTATTAGATGTTTCATTTCAAAGAACACCAACCGTATTTTAATACTCAAATTTATCATTGACAGCGTTAAACAGCTTAACACAACTCAAGATCGCAATAAAGATTTCCCACCCCACCATATGTGGGCTGCACCCACATATTTTGTTTAAATTTTTATGTGTTATTTACTTTTCATACGCAAATAAAAATTCTGTTTAACAATAATTAGGTACATTTTATTTATAACTCATTTACAAATTCAAAAAAATTCTTTCTTCATAACAATACATTTCGTTTAAATTTCGAAATGTCATTTATTTTTATACACAAATAAAAGTATATCCGTTAGTGCTGCCATCTTTTATAGAATAATTACACAAGTTCTATTTAGTGCTGCCATCTAGTAACTAATCATTGAAATGAAATTTATATTAATATTGAATTATGGAAAATATTTAAAATAAAAATATTTAATATAATATGGCTATTAACATACACTGTAAAAGCTTAAGATTTATATATATTTACTTCATCACTAGAGGAATGTAAAAAGCCTTTTAAAAAACTTTAATAAAATTATTTTTTTCTTACACAAATAATTTAGTTTTTAATATAGTACAAGTTTGTCTTTTTTAAATTTCGTAATAATACAATCTTGTAAGCATTGCTTTATATTAACAGTAGTAAATAGAGATTCAAAATCAAATAAGTCTTGAAAGCAAAAAAAATTGCTCAAAATATATAATTTCCCTATGTTTAAAATCTTTCTAATCCTTACGAAAAAAAAACCAGTGAAAATTTTATTAAAATTAGTATCTACTAGGTTTATGCTTTCATGAAAAATTTCAGCAAATTTTCTTATAAAAGCATAAACTTAATGGTTATTTATTTGCGCATTTTGTTTATTTAATGTAGCTTTATTTCAAAATTTCAACTTAATTTTAACATTTTTAAAAATTTATTATTTTTCTCACAACACCTTCTAATGTTGGTTGCTTAGTAATAATTAATAATTAGGGTATACATGCATTTTCTCAAATATTTTTTAAGTTAACTCGGGAAACTCCCTGATTGCTATTATATTTATTTCCTAAGAAACAGCAAAAATTTCTAGACAGTTTTTGAGAAATTAAGGCTGTAAAAATTGTATATATTGTTTCGAAATAATATTTTTGAAATAGCAAAAAAATTTGAAAGAAAATATTCATAAGATAGATTAACCCGTATTCAAGTAAAAATTGTTCGTTCATAAAAATCAAATCAAGTTATTTATTATACTGAATAAACGCATCCGTGTTTAATATGTTTATTTAGTAACATAAATAGCATGCTTATTTTAATTTTTCTAATTAAAATTAATATTATTTTTCAAAATGTGTTTGGTTTTTCTCAATAAGCTAATTCCAAAAATTCTCCTTCAACTAAGAATATTTAATTCGTGAATATCATGTTTATTTCTTCGTAAGATAGATTCAAAGATTTCTTAAAATTCGGAAACTCATACGAGGAAGTATAACACTTGTCGCTTATCTAAAACCTGAGCCTGTCTCGTATCATCTTTTCATACTTACATTTTTTATTGTTAGTATTGAGATAACATGATAATAGTTCAACTATTTTTCTCTTATTTACAAGTATCGAAAGTTTATCTGGGGGAAAAAAACGAAAAAAACAACATCATTTATAATTTCCTCTTGAATATAGTTCATATATCAAATCTTGAAGAGAGGGAATTTCTTCCCATCTGTGGAGTGACAAGTCTCATTTTTTTGTTTTGTTAGGAGTCAGTTGCGTTTGCAAAGTGGGGATTACTGGGGATGGGGGACACCAGATTAGTCTGATACAGCACGTTAGCATTTGCACGTGTCTCCCACACGTGTCCTCCCTCACGTAGGCCGTCACATATTCAGCAAAATATTTTGCTGCTGGAAAAGTAAAAATGTAGAGAAAATCATGCAAGTATAATTCTTATTTTTTCTTAGTTTTTGCTTTTAAATATAGTATTTAATGTTTTTCTTTAATAACCATCAGGGGTTTCTATAATTTCATTCTTAGTACCGTTGTGATAAAATATCTAAAAATTCTTTCTCACGATGTCGAAAAACAAAGTTAAATAAATTAACATAAAAATTAATCTTATTAAAAATAATAGTTTTACTTAGTACACACAAATCTAAAATGAAATTTCAAATAAAATATTTAAATGCTTAAAAAAAATAATCAGTTTAATTGGAATTCTGCATTTCTGCTCTTTCATATTTTTTACCTTTATTGATTTAGAATTATTTATTGTAATCTTTTTTTCTAATAAAATATAATATATTATCATATAAAAACAGTTTTTCATTATATAATGCATAATATTTTTAATAATTTGAGATATTGTAAGCCATATTTTTTATATTAAATATACTTCAAGCAGACATTATGTACTTTTATTTTAAGATAACATTAGATAACTTATAAACATTTTTAATATCTTCAACTTTTGTGACCTTTCGTACACCCTAACCCTCAAAACTGTTATCTTAACCGACTTTTTTTTTTTTTTTTTGGAAGAACTTAACAAATATTTTTTCCCTTTCATCACTTCAATTCAGTTTTTTTAAGAAGTATCGTCTACCGGCCTAGTAACCTATTTTAAGAATCGTCTGCAACAGATAAGAATACATGGCAGCAAACGCTTAAGTTTACAGATGGTCGTGATTTTTTATTATTATTTTCATGCTTGAAAACCGCACCCATTTTTCAAAACTGTGTAAATATCGTTACAACTTATTTCTTAATGTTTTTAGAGATGATCACGGGTAATACGATGAACCCAGTGACCCTAAAGTCAATTCTGAGTTAGTTTAGAAGAAAGGATGTCAATGTCCTTGTTTTAAAAATTTTCTCGGAGGAGAAGTCAAGGTTCAAGTATCAGTTTCTCTAGTTTCACTTTAGTTTCCTTTTCTAAGTTAATCTTCTTATCTAAATTTATCATATGGTGATGAGAAAAAAATATTAGTTGACATAATTTTGGGGTTGTTAAAATATATAGCATTTTGCCAACAGATCATTATATCTTTTGATTGGAAACAATAAAGTGCTAAAAAAGGTATTGATGCCATCTATAGACAGGTAATGTGTCGTTGATTAATATTGCTCCACCTGTGTGTTATGGAATTTCGTGAAAGAGAGAACCAGCTATTTTATCGATCTGTGAACGACATGAAAAGTATATGGCAATTTTTTCGAGTGTGTTTTAAAATGTATTCAACTCCCCCCCCCCTCTAGTAATATGTAAATACAGATTTAAATAAAGTAACTTAAGGACTTATTTTAATTCAAGCAGTCAATAACTTGCAATGCAACTACAGTATAGCCTAAATAAAAATATTTTAATTATGTTAGATAGTTATATTTTCTTGATAATTTCAAGTAGGTATGATTATATCATTCTGATAGATGAATTAAAGTTTAAAAAGTAAGTCAGAATTTATCGAGATAATAACTTCATAATTCAGATTCTTCATCAGTCACTGAACTATAGCCATTAACTTTTCATTTTTGAGCACAAATGATGAATTGCATATTTAGTGTAAAGGAATTAATATTACCAAATCACCAGTTTCTCTTCGCATAAATGTCATTAACATCATGCTAAGCGAGAAATTGAGCAATTAACTCCCTGGTCTGCATTTTAATGGTTTGTGAGTTTGATTCCAGCCTATGGCAAGATTATATTTGTTCTAACTTAGAACCTATCTTAATCTACAAGTCTTAGTTGAAGAAGTTGTGGTATTGAAAAGTGGGAGAGTAGAGAAATCAACTAAATTAAGTAAATTCTTTGGAACATTCTCAAATTTTCTGAAACTTTGTAAAATGATTAATGGATTAAGCAGTATATAAATAGCAACAAAATATCTAAATTAATCACTTTAGATTAGATATATTCTGTGAATATTTTAAATAATTCGCTGTAATTTTTATAAAATATGAGTAAATATGAGTCCATGAGTAGATTATTTGAAACGTATATACATTCCTACGTATTTATAAGGCTCTTTTTAAACGTACATTCTTTTTTCAAAAAAAAAAAATAAATAAAATTAGCCAAAAACTAAACTTGAAGGAAAATTGCTGTTGGTAAGTCCTAAATGTATTGTCTAAATTTTCAGATTCGATGTAATTTTATGAGAACGTTTTTTTCTGTGTACTCAGGAAGTTCCAGGATAAGCATATTGCATTTCTTCTACCTCCTAAGTGTCAGCAAATACTTACTGGTAATGAACGGCTATGTTGAGCTAGTGGGTCATATATCATAATGATGGATGGCCATTGCATTATTTCCTCTTCCTCTTTTAGAAATTCTTATCCATCGTGTTTTTAAAATTTGGAACATTTAAAAAATACGATTGCTGTGTTTCATCGTAATGCTTAAAAATCAAACTAAAAAATTCTACAATCAAATGAAATATTATTGAGTCGCAATCTTTTTAATAGAATCAAAACTAGCTGATTTCTTGGTATTTTTAGAAGGTATGAAAAATTAGATAATTTTTCTTTGGCTTAATAAAATTGACATTCAGCTTTCTTGTCTCCTGCAAAAGGTTTTCCTAGGAGTCATTTTAAAAACTCCTATTAAAATGAACCAAAACAAAAAAAAAATTAGTAAACTTCCTCCTAGAGTCAGTCGAAATTAAACCTAAATGCATTTTGCAGCTTGAATTGACAAATCTCCTGATGAGATTTGATTCATAAATCTTTATTTTTCAAAAATTCCCTTTCAATTATTGTCTATCTTGTTTGTTAAAATTCAGAACTCTGAGAATAATAAAACAATAAAGATTAGAGCAATATAGAATGTATCGAATATATATTAAATTAAGTGTATTCAATTTTCATTGTACTTGAATGATAAATTTATGATTTATTTTTGCCACAATTTTTTTTTCACCTGTCACATGAAATAATTTTTTTCATGTGGCGGTAGTGTCATTCATAAGAGGAGAGACAACTTAGGCAAATGTTGAGTGGAGGAATATTGAGTGGAATGGAGAAAAAAGAGTTTGGTGGGAAATTTAGAAATTTAAAAAATTAAAATAACAGAACTTTCCCGAACATTCACTGAAGTTCTTAAATATTATAAATGGCCTTGGGGATAATGAGTTGTTAACACTTTCGATTGAACTATTGGTAGGAACTCGGAAATAGTATGTAGTTAGTCTCATTGCTACCAGAAAATAAATCCTCATTGCATCTTCCGAGAAACAGATATCCCTCTTTTCTTGGAAAAAACTTTTCTTTAGCCCTTGCTTCATGCCGTACTGCCACTTGTACCCCTGTTGCTTCCGTGAATGGCTGTCGTGGTCAAGGAGGGGGTACTTGGAGGCATACTTTTGTTCACCCTCTTTGAGCACCTGTAGAAGGGTGGATTTGGTAAGTCTGATGGCTCCTACCTGCTTCCAGGTGAGATAGACTTGATAAGATGAGCGGTGCCAAATCGCATTTCAGCCATCCTCCTTTGCCATCGGAAATGTTTAAACTATTTTCTGTTTAGAATAAGGAAGAAAACTGCAAAAAAATTTCAAATGAGGAAGTAAGCGTTTCATTTATTTAGTAAACGTGCCTTTAATATAAAAAAAATATATATATATAAATTAAGTCCCTTTTTACATCTCAATACTTTTTCATAAATTAATAACTCAGTATTTTGATAATTGAAGGAATTCTTGCATTATATTTAAGGTATCATGTAATCATATATAAACTACGAAATTTAAAATTTTATAGCCAATATAAAAATATTAAATGCTTTTAAAATTTGAAAAATTATAAATAGAATTAGAAAAAATGTATATAATTAGATTTTTGATTGTATTCTTTATTTTCTATCTTCTGTTTCCCTATATATATATTCTCTTTTCTTCATTTAACATACTATATTTATAGTAAGAGATATACTTCATTACCCATGATATTTATTGATATTTACTATGTTTATATTGTATATACATGTAATACATCTGGTTTTTTTCCCTTATGCTTTTCTATCTATGATGTGATGTATATTTATTCGTGCTTGTTAATTTTTTACAAATCTCTAAAAAAATAATGGATTTAATCAGATATTGAGAAAAATCCTTACCAATTTTATTTCCAATTATCTAAACATCATTCATGCATTACAAAATTTTTTTCATTATACTTAAATAAGATCTACTATTTTAAAAATAATAATTGAAAAACGTTGATCCAATTTATTAGCAGTTCAACACATTCAAAATTTATCAATAATTTAACTGATTTATTTATTTATTATTATTATCGAAAAATAACAGCTATATAGCTAGTAAATACAGCTATATAGTAAATACGACCATTATTAGTGGTATAATATATTATATCGAACTTACAAATTATTCAATTCACTTAAATGTTTTACTGAAACTAATAGCTTACAATCCAAAGAATATAATCCTTATCTGTGATTTTTCAGTGAGAATACCCATGAAAAATATTATCAACTCTTTTTTTTAATTACGGAATATAAATTTAAGTATTTCTTTCTCTACCAGCAATATAATTTTTAAAGAAAGGAATAACAATTTCAAAAAGTTGTAACAAAATTTAAAAATTAAGATTGTAATTTTACAATTGTTATAAGATTTTTTCATAGTACTCAATTTCCGGGTTAACATTTTTATTATTCTTCTTTCCCTTAATATCCCTATTTTTCCGGGGTACAGGGAATTTCTTATCACTTATTTCCCCTTTTTTTATGCTCAACTTTCCGTATGCCAGGAATTCCTTCGCCTAGCCTGGTGAGCACTTTTACAGCGCCCATTCATTTGGAGGAGGAGTAATAGGGAGCTTCGGGCCGTCTCCTTCATGGCACCAGGGGATAAAAGAACGCTTTTCCCTGATCTGGTGTCGGTTTCATTCAGAAAACCCGAGTTTTACTGAACCACTTCTTAGAACTCCTATTCCGAACTTAGAAATTAACGTGTCATGCTTAAAGAAATAATTATAGGATTGATATTTTACTCTTGCCGAAGCTTCAATATTTCTGCGGCATTAAAATGATAAACTAATTTTCACTAACATTTGAATAATAAAGTTGATTCTTGTTCTAAAAGACACTCCATTCTGTATACAAGATTATATCAGTTTTGATTGTTTTAAAGGAATGTGACGGCTAGGGTAATAATAACAATAGCAATTTGGATTTCGACTAATTTATTTCACTGTTCTTAGCTTTCGCTGATATTTTGCTTCATCAACTTATTTCTTTCTCCCTTGATCGGTCTAGGTTTGAGTCTTTCATGAAAAGCGTAGATGAGTAGTGGTACAATTTTAAATTACTGCTAAAATGTATCGCTGGATATTTGTTCTTTATGATAATTTTTTTGTAATATCTCTTCCTAATGTGGAAATTTACATATCTATTTTTAAATGTCTATTAAATATATTTTTCAAAACTATTTCAGTTCTTTAGAGCTCTCGAATTCAGGCAAAAGCATTTTGTTCTATTTTGCAAAGCAATTTCTTAGGTTACCAATTAAAGTTAAGAAAAATTACTCTTTTTAATCAGATAAAATGTCTAAAATCATCTGAAGTAATTAAGATGCGATAGTTTTCAGATAAAAAAGAGTTCGTGTGAAAATCCTATTCTGAAACTATTACCCCAACGGGCAGTTACAAAGTCAATAAACTATTTGTACAAGAAGCAATATGTAAAATAAATTTGGCAAGATAAATGGGAGAAATATTTTTGATGTTTGTTGAAATTTGAAACCACACATGTCTATTGGTGTTGTTAGTAAATGGATTGGATTCAGAAATTTAAAAATATGTATTATATAAGTCAGAAATTATTTTGTATTATTGTTATTTTCCAAATTTGTCAGTATAAATCAGTTAATAAAAAAAAGAATGTTCGAAGTAAATGATAACTTGAGTATTAACTTCAAAGACCCTACTTCAGAATTAATATTTAAAATTTATTGAATAAAATTTCAAATTGTCGATTACAAAATGACTACCAGTTTTCACGTTGTTAAAATAGATAAACAAACCAGCCTCTGAATTCGATTAATTTCTCACTAAACGTCTCCCCACCTTTTCTTACCTAGAAATACCGTTTATCACTGATTTGGTATGGTTCTGCGAAAAACTGAAAGCCTCCTTGTTTACGATCTTCGTCTACCTGAGATGAAAGGCAAGATTAATCACTTTATTTAGACACGCGCCATATGTAGCAATTTTTTTTTTGTTACGTTAGGTGCCGTATCTGTTCCCCACATCTTCGTGTCTTCTTTCGACTGACAACCTTTTAGCATTCTACTGGAAATTCTCCTCAGAAAGTGGGAAAGCTTTGATTTAACGACGAGTGCGGTCATATAATAATAAATAATTCACTGTTTTGTTATATTCATAACAAATAGCTTTTTGGGGGACATTTAAAAAGGCTATCTAAAATAAAATTATATTGGTTGTGTGATAGGTGATTAATTAAAACTACCTTTAATTGTTAGTTGCAATTTGTTTTTCTATATTGAGCAATTTTATAAGATAATGCGCAATATTGATTTAATAAATAGACAGCGTATGACAAGAAAACAGAATTATTTTTTTATGTATCTTATATATTAATGAACCTGAAACGAACCAAGCATATAACCTAAATTAATATCAGTTTAGTTTGATTAATCTTCCTAAACATTATGCCTTTCAAAACGTGTATGACTCCTGAAGTAATTAAGCCTCCAATAAATAATTTTTCAGTTGTTAATAAAGATATTTTTGTTTGAATAATTCAATGTGTATTGCCACTGCTTAAGAAGTATTAAACTTTTGTGGCTTCATTATAACAGTAAATGTAAGTATTTCCAATCACTCATAAGTGAAATCTAATCAAATCCATAGCAAATATTTACTGATCTGTTTCTGTTTACTGTGTCTGATTTACTGTTTCCAAGACATCATTTTAACTATGATAGAAAATTTGGAAATTTCATAAGAAAGAGAGAGAGATCAGAAATTTAACTAATTCTTTACATGTCTAACTAAAATGCAGTTGAAATATGTTGCTCCTTTTTTCCCAGACTTCATGGTTAGATTACAAAGAAATAAAAGTAATCTTTTCCATTATCTTAAGATATTTAATTGCTTAGTCACTTAAAGATGCTTTGTAATATTTATCTTAAATGCTTCAACGAAGATATTTCTTTTAAGCAAATATTCCTTTAATTCTGTAACTGAGCTGACTGCCGATTGGTTTGCATTCTACCCTTTAATTAAAGAGTTTATGGTTTTGATTCCCATCTTAGATATGAATGTTTGTACTAGTTTGGAATCCAATTTAAACTTCAATTTCTGGTCGAAGTAGCCATATAAGCAAACAATGGCTAATAAACAAATGTCCGTATAAACAAACAGCGGTAAACAAATCATTCCTCTAATTATGTGATACAAAGTTAAAATGCATACATTTCCTGTTCAGTTCAATAGAGCAAAATTCTCTCCACATACCTTTAAGTTCGCAGTAGAGATCGTTCACTGTAGATCATCATTAAAATTTTTTAAGAATTTTTGAGAGATATAATTAAGAGTTTATTACTACCTTGAAAATACTTCAATTATATTATCATTTTGAGGTATAAATAATTTAATGAACCAATATAGTGTTTCATATGTATTTAAGGAACAGCAAATCTCTTTTCAACAAAATTTTATTTATTTACAAAATGTATTCTCTCCTAATATAATATCTGATAATAAATACTGTAACTGAGAGGAGATACTGTTAAGAGATAAATACTGTTAAGAGGAGAAAAGACGGAAATTTCATTGCGTAGAATTATATTTTTATAGAATTTGAATCCACATCAGCAATGCTAAATTATAGAACGAATAATAGAATCCTAGAGCTTGATTTTTTTTTAATAAGTGGTTTCGTTTCTTTCACAGACCTTGTAGTCCCAGCAGACCAGAAGCCTTTCAGAAAAAGCACCATCTATGGGGCGACGACAACTATCGTGTTTTCATTATGGAGAGCCCTGTCCACTTTACCATGGGTGTGCAGAAACAAGACAGGCATCTCTTCCTCTTCAACGATCTTCTGCTCGTGGCAAAACCGAGATCCGGCGGTACTTACAAACTGAAAGAAAAGATTCGAATGAGTGAGATGTGGCTCTCTCAGTGTCTTGGGGATGTATGCGAATCCATCAAGTCTCCAGCCACATCCTTCGTCATTGGTTGGCCAACCACAAATGTCGTCGTGTCCTTCAAGTGAGTAGTTAAATCACGCCGTGTTCTCAAACATCAGATTTAAAAATAAAAATTTTTTTCTTTGAATAACAAAACATCTAATTGCCTCTAAATTCATCCATAATCGTAAATCTCATCAAGCATTAACTAATCATGTTTCGATAATATTTTAAACCTATTTTTTTATTTAAAAGTTATCTGTTGTATTGACTAGCACCTTTTCTAGAAATCAGTATCTAAATTTGCTTAAGATAATTGTTTCGATTTCTTTGTTTTTAAATCCACGATGTTTAGCTTTAGAATAGCGCAATAATCCACGTTTGGTTTTAAAATCTTATTCTAAATGAAAATGATCTGTAAATATGTAAATTAAGAATCTAGTGCAAGAAACTGTTTAAGGTCTCATAATCGTTTTATTTTTTCTTCTGCGTGCATTACTTTTTTGAATAATTACAAAATTTTGAAATTTATTAAAAAGCATTTTAGAAATTAAAAACCCAACTATTTTTTTTGGTAGTTTCATATTATTTCTACGATTTCAAGTTACTTCACGGTCCAATAAAAAAAAATTGCAAAATACTTTATTCTACTATACATTCCTCATAATAATATGATCAAACATTTTCACATTTTATCTCTATTCTTAAAAAGTCATTATTAAATGTACTGTTCCTCACATAGAAGTCTAAGATATATCTTATACAATTTTTAATGTATCATTTGATCTTTTTGAGGTATTTGTACTATTTATAAATAAAAATTTAAATTACGAATGATCATTACTGCTATCAATTTTCCAATGACCTTCATAGTTTTACATGTATTTTTTCTGATTAAAACCACAATATTAAATTTCTAACTATCTTTATTTCTATAATTGAAAACAGAAAAAAAAAAACTGAAAATTTGGTAGCACTTTTTATATCGTCAAAATGAAAAATCTACTTTTTCAATATAATAAGTTGTCCATTTTTTAAAAATTTATACGGAGAATTCATAAATAAATAAATGAAATTCCAGTTTATACACACAATAGCTTCCAATTTAATTAAATTTAATGTCATAAATTAATTTAATTTTTAAACCGTAATGAAAAGCCTAGATTTCCAATAATCGCTATGTAGCATCAAATCTTATCTAATTAAAAATATTTATTCTTATAATAATAGGCATGGATATCTTGATAGGCATTTGGAATAGCAACAAAGTATCCTGTGGCGTAAAGAGAGATAAAATGTGCCGCCATTTGATTTCCTTACTTACAGAAACTGTCTCGAGTTGATAAAATTTCGGAATGTCATTCGTGGACATGGAGTCTCCAAAATACCAACTTTGATAGCAATCATTAATCCCAATCCTATCTTCACGCGGCGCGTTATCGTATCTTGTGCCGTCAAATGGGAGCCATTTACAGTTATTTCTTGTCACATTTCTATAATTAAAACTGCAATGAGTCTCCTACAGATACACTGTAAAAATTATGATAAATTATTTTACATAGTGTTTCCATAGTAAACAGCTGATTAAACAAATGATTCCGATAACGTTACGTAATATTATTATATAATTTACTTTATAAATTATTAAAAAAAGCAGTAAAATTGTTAAAGAATATATTCTTGACAGCATAATTTTTTCAATTAATGATAATTGGAAAAATTGGGCAGTTGTTTGCTTCACGTGCTGCCGGTAAGGTTATGACTCCACCATTGTTAACAGCTAATGAAAAATGTCTGCATTTTTATCCTTTTTTTTTTTATATACACTTATATACTTTACATTCTAACATTTATTAAAGTACACTGTGTGTGCAATGAGTTAAATTTTGATTTGATTTTCATTCAATTGGATTGTCCAATCTGTATTATTTTATATGTATTGTTTTAAGAGTGATTTGAAAAGTGCAACCATTTTAAATTGTATTGCAAATATTTCTCTTATTGATCACAAAAACAGATTTAAAAGTAGCATAATCTATTAGTACCATTTCAAGAATATGGAAATGCTTATTATAACACATAATTTCCAGTGGTAGAAAAGTACCAAAAGTTTTCTGCAAACACCTTAATTAAAAGAAATAATAAAATAAATGTTTTTTCCTCCTGAAAAACTATAGTGTCTTTTTCATAAATCTAAAGTTGTACACAAAAATACTTCATGAGCCTATTCAATACTATGCTTTCTATAAAGCGAATTAATTTTCAAATGCATTACTATGTATTCATAATTCTTAAATTAAAAATTAAGATAAATTTTGTTAAATAAGGTAATATGTCTTAAGAAATTAAGAATAATTTTTTAAAGATGTAGTATTTATTTTTACATTCCTTTTTATTTAATGAATTTATATTTTTTGTGTATATATATATATATATATATATATATATATATATATATATATATAT
>JAPDSC010078752.1:76133-87987 GCA_026290005.1 Latrodectus geometricus | reverse complement strand
AATAACATTCCAAAATTAAATTTAAATTCCATTACTATTCTAAAGTCATAGTCTCGTTTCGCAAAAATACCTTTAATCATTTTAATCTTTCTATATTTAAGAATGTTCGTTAAAAATGTGACGAAGTTATGTTACCAGCTTGAAATGAATAGGAGAAAATATTCTTTCGAATGATTAAATGTTCTAGAAATATCTGCTCTTCACAACGAGTCTCTGTTTTGACATGCAAAATCGCCCATACTTAATTTAATAGCTGTACATTAAGATATGTTTCCATTCAGTAATTATTTTAATCGTAGTTTGCGTAGGTGGGTAGTTAAACGTTTGTTCATTCTAACTATTTACACTTTTATGGATTCTGTAAATGAAAATGATGTACCAAATAGTAGTTTCGGTTTCATTTAGGTTGGGCATAAGTAAGCCGGCTAGAAATACATTTAGTAAACAAATAATGATTATCTATTTAATTAAAATAGTAATAAATTTGGGAAACATGTTGTGATATACACATTGGTTTTTCAAAGAAAAATTATAGCATTAAAAATGGTGGTAAAATAATATAGTCTCTAAATAAATTCTTATGCAATTTGTAAATTCTAATTTTTTTTCCATCAAATGTATCTGTTTCAGTTAATAAGTTTGAAAATATTTTGTTGTGATTTTTTTATTCAGGTGAAATACATACTAAAATATAAATATATATATATTGAGACAAAATGCTTTAAATATTAGAAAACTTGCTTAAAAATTATATAATAACTGAAGATAAACACACATATATATTAACTTTTAATAATTTTACACATTTTCCATTTATAAAACCAAATATTACCTCCTAAATCATAGATATAATATCCTTCTAGTTAAATAAAATGTCATTACATCGTAATGACGTTTTATTTAATTAAAAGTAATGCAGAAATATAAATGTGAGAAATCAGTATGTTCTCCCTGTGAATTTAAAATGTTGCATCAAAAATTCGAAAGCATCATTTTTGTTTAAATCTAATGAGATGTATTATAGTATTTTTATATTTTATAGAAGTAAAATTAATGAGACAAGTTTATATATATATTTCTTAAAATGAAAGTTAAAAGAAAAGTGTTAATAATGAAAAACTGCTGAAAAAGGCAAAATTCCATTAACTAAAAATTTCATTATTTCTTAAGTGTTCACAGCGTCGGAAAAAGTTTATTAAGCATTATATAAATAGCTGCCAATGAACAATAAATCATATTAACGCTTTGAAATTTAATATATTGCTAAAGAATTTATGTAGAATCGGTGGCATCACTGAAAGTTTGGTTGCATTGTTACTAAGAATATTGTAAATCAAAGGTGACCAATTCATTATTTATATATAAATAAATATAACGAAAGGTTAATCAGTTGCGAATAGGTTGTCCAAATTTTTATCATGGTTGCTATTGAGGAAAAGATGGATTTGCATTTTTGATTTCAGTGTGGAAATCTCTTGGAATAAGTGCTTGGGAATTTTCTGGGTTTTCTACGTTTGCAACACTTAAGTTTAGCACAAAACCTGTAGGAATCCCTCAAATTAAAAAAGTGGTTGATAAGAAAACCTGACAATTTGAATTTCTCTATCTTCGCTATATAGAATCAATAACTTTTCTTTGTCCTTAACATGATTTAGAATTAAACTTATGCTTTTTAAAGTAAAAAAAAAATTAACCCAGAATTTTTTTTTTTTAAAGAGATTAATATGTTTCTATAGGTACTTATACTGAGTTGGGTATATTTCGGTTTCCTTACTTATACGTACGGTTTCCTTACTAATGCGTTAATGGTCTTACTATAAATGGAAAAAATCTTTAAAGGTAAATTTATAGTGTATGCATGCACAGATTCATATTTAATTTACATAAATGTTATCTAAGAGGTGCTAACTTCCTTTTCCTTGCTGGGAAAATACTGAGGAAAATAAATTTAATTATTTATAAATTTAAATTTATTAAATTTGATTATTATACTATTGATTAAAGAAACTTAAAATTTGAGATTGTATAAAAGAAAATAAATTTATTATTTCAGAATATTTATTTTCTTAAAAAATGTAAAATTCGTATAAAAATACTCAAATTCGTACACCTACACTGTATACCTACACATACATGTATTAATACTTCATATATGTGTATGTATGATTCAAACGAAATATTGCTTTAGTTTAACTAATTACAGTTTAATAAAGATATATTATGTAATAACATAATTTAGTTGAAATATTTGGAAAAATTTATAAAAATACTCAATTAAAATAGCTTTTGTTACATATTTAATTATTGAAATATATTTAATAGCAAAAATTAACTCTGATGTAAAAATTAAGCAATTTTCGTTCCAATATATCATTAAGGTTTCAACTTTTGAAATAACAAAATTTTATATTCCCTCTGGCATTATTTTTAATGCAATAGAATTTGATAAATAATGAAAACTAAGAAATTTCTATGCAAGTCGCGGTGTATCTAAATACACCTGTAAAGAAGAAAGTTGTCTACATTTGTATTTTTATTCACTTTAAGAATACTGGAATATTCCCGTAGGTTTATAAAAGTGAAAAAAAAAATAGTTTTCATTCTTTCGTCTCTTCAAAATTTAAATTTAAATATATTTTAACATGGTAAATATATTGGCGAACGAGATACTGGAAAAGAAATTTTCAACTTAGAAATGCAAAATTTCACTTTATAAGACTCCAAACAGAATGCTTGAAATCCGAATTTTAAATTTTGCCAAATATTTTTTGCGTTTTCAAGATTTTTCCATTTTTTATATTTAATTTTTTAACATTTTTTAACACCAACTTGCCACATTTTTTAAAAAGTAAATTCTAATTCAAAAAGAGTTTTATACTTTTATTGTGCTTGCATCAAAATTTTGATTTTTAAAAATACACACACATCCAAGAATGGCTGAACCGCAAGGTACGGAATTTAATGAAATGATGAGATTTCATGAGTGGCGTATTTGATTTGCTTCTCATGAAAAACTCGAATATTGATTCATGATACAGTGTGCCACACATTGAATTATATATTCAATGAGCAGCATACTAATATATATATATATATATATATATATATATATATATATATATTACACCAAAGATGTATATTTGAATACATGCAGTATTTTACGATTTGTGCAGTTTGATTAAGTGTGTAAATACTTAGAATTTTCTATACATTGATTTCGAAAACCATTTTATAAGTTCAAGCTTTTAAAAAGAAATAACTATGAAATTTAAAAAAGATTATTTGACTAATTTCGTAAATAATTAAAATCTAAAATAAATACAATTGAAACAAAAATAGAAACATATTAATTAATTTATAATTATATTTAAAGGCACAACCTACCACATTGATAAATTAGCGAAATTCTGTATCAACAAATATAACAATGGCCAGTTGCTAAAATTGCATCAATTAAATAAAATTTATGCTATTTATATTGATACTAACCGGCTCCACTCTTGATTACAAACACATTTTTAAACTTATTATCCTTTTATTATCTACTCCAGCACTAAGTATATAATAGCTTTATGATAAAGTTTCAGGTTTTTCTCAGTATATATATTCTTGAATGGAGAAAAATAACTGCGATGCCTCTTGTAAGAAAGAGTAATTGTTTACTAGCATGTTTCTGACCTTGATAAAAGTCGAATTATGTCTTCTCGTATTAAGATTAATCGCTTCCAGATATTGTGATTCGTATTATTCAATATTATATAATGTGTGAAGAATATTGAATTAATGAATTTGAAACTCTGTTGATCACCATGAGGAAACGGAGAAAACCTGACATGCATACATGGCATACATACATGCATGCATAGCATACATGGCATACATACATGCATAGCATACATACATACATACATGCATGCATAGCATACATGGCATACATACATGCATGCACAGCATACATGGCATGCACGCATACATGCATGCATAGCATACATGGCATGCACGCATACATGACATATATGCTATGTATGTATGCTATTGCATGTATGCATACATAGGAATAGAAATAATTCTTGTACGATCTTAAATAATAGCTACGCAAAAACGTAACATAATGACCAACATTTTCCTTGATCTTATTACTCTGATTTTCAATTTAACAACTAACGAGAATCTTAATTCAAAAAGAAAAAAACCCTAGTTTTTTAAGATAATTAGATTTTTTAAACTGTGAGTATCACTGAATACTCGACATGTATTGAAAAGTTTTACAATCATATATCATTGTTTAAAATAACATTGTAAATATTACTAGCAGTCTGCCATGGATGTTTACTTTCTAGTATAGCATTAAGTATTAGTGATACGGTTGGAAAAAAAAAACATGAAAACACAAAATAATGAGCAACTGATGTAATACGTTAAATCAGATAAAGGAATAACAAATTTTTAAATTTTTTGTAAATGTCAAAGCATGGCTATTAACAAGTACCACGGTTTAAAGTATTTAATAAATTTTCATTGATATGAGATTTAAGACCTAAAGACTCTCTTATGTAATATAGTCCTCACTGAAATAAAATACCATATACAGCCTGATGATTGTGTTAATCGCTTTGTTTTCTCTTATCATCTGATTACTTTCGCATCAGGCTAATACACATAAGGAAATTTAATGAATATAGATAGCTTTTAAAGTTTGTAGGTATTTCTGATAGTACAGGGCGTTTAAAGTTAGTATATTGTATGAAGCACTTGACACATGTAAAGATAAATCTGACGAATGGCATATCTATAAGCATTATGACTGGTGATCATGTCTTTTTTGCTTTGTCAAAGTGAGTTACCTTTAAGACATACCATATCTGAAGTGTCCTTCGAATCTAAGCCATGCCGTATGTCTTTTTGTGAATTCCTTGGAAGCTTAACGATAATAAGTAGGTGTTTCAGCTTTTCTATTGATTTTGTGTATTTATACAGTGGAGTATCAAATTACATTACGTAAATAATTTAATTACTACACATTAAATTTTTACACCACACACAGAAATGTATATAGAAAAACGAGATTTATTTAATGGAATATACTACGAATTGCATGGGTTTAAATTTACGGAAATTTAAATGCATTTAATTTAAGAAACCAGTAACAAGAGCAAATACAAATGGAAGTAATAATATCAGTTAAAGTCTGGGAATTAAATCAAATAGAGATTGGATAGTGAAACTACCCATGAAACTTTAAAATAATTACACATTTCATTAAGTGTTGTGAGCAGTTTATGTGCAAAGTCAGTGTCTTGACAACCTTTGATCAAAAGTTTTCCGTTGAAATATATTTATATATTAGTATTACATACATTGTTATTAGTATATTAATTTATATGCTATTCAACCGATTTAAATGTCTTTGAAACTTCCTTAACCCCTTAAGGCATTTGCCCGTGACTGACACGGGCGAATGTCATTGCCACATGCTTGTCTCACACGGGCGCTTTTGTTATTTCTAATGCCCGTCTCAGACCCGTTCCAGTAAAACAAGATAGGCTAAACTATATGCCCTTTATATTAATATTAAATTATAATTAAACTTTTAACATAGATGGCATATGGATAATTTTTGGAAGTTTTTTCAAAAAAAAAAAACGTGCTTTAAGGGGTTAAATAACTATTAGAACTGAATTAACATGAGTTTCTTGTAATCTAAAACTCTTAATATTCATTTAATTAAAAAGAATACATGTTTCTTTAAAAATTCATTGAAAGTTTTGTTGATTTTGGAAGGATATATATATATATATATATATATATATATATTCTTCGAACACCATGTTCTTTAAAATGAGCATCTGTAATTTATTTTTCCCCATTTTCTAGGGAATTCAATTTTCTAAAAACTGATACACCATGTTTCGTACGTTTCAAGTTTAACCCCCGCGAGTCATTTTAGGTGTTTTCTGTGGTTATTTCGATTTCAGATAATTAATCTATTGTATATTTCTATTTATGACGTACATATTGCTTTTGGTAATTGGATTTTTTATAACTTTGCATGATGCATTTAAACTTACATTTTGTTCCCCAAAGATCTTGTGAATGCATTTACTTAAAGTTACTCGTATTTCACTAACTTAAATGATGTTTAGCTAGTAATTAATCACGAAATGAACATTAGATTAGTTTTTCCAATTGTTTCAACAAACCGAAAACAATTCTGCTTACTTGTTTGTGAAATTAATTGTTTTCCATTACTTGCTCCAGTTAAGACTGAACAGGAATGTTGCACGACATAAAATCTTTCTTTAAAAATAAAGCTCAGTGTAATTAGGAAATGATCTTTTAGAATGTGTATACTTTAAACACTATCATTTAAATTTTTAAAATTTTTTCAAATAAATTCCATTTTTATAATTTAATGTATTTCTTACGAAGATGAATGAGAGCTGATTTTACTCGAAAAACAAATTTTGCTCTTTAAAAAATAATAGAAAATTAAGATTGTTAAGGTAAGATTAAGAATAAAAGAAACCTGTTAAGGAAGTCACTATACCTGGAGTGATTCTTGGGGAAAATTATTTTTCCAATGGAAAAACTGTATTTAGATAACTAACATTTATACTAGTATATAAAAATTATAACTGAAGATTCACCAAGAATTTTCAGTTATATTTTATATACATGGTATAAATGGTACGCTATTTTGAATAAAAGTCTTCAGTTTGAATCTTAACTCTTATTAATCAATAAATCATGTTGCTATGAAGCGCTTCTACACGCACATCCACCAAGAATGGTCACGCACATCTGCTTAGATCTTTTCTGTTTCCTTCTTTCGTACTTCACAATTTAGTAATAAATTACGCGAACTATGTTTATTCTTCAGACCACTTATGAAAATGATACTAAAAACTTTTTGAGTTAGATCATTGACATCGATGACTCATCGGAGCCCAGTAATAGATAATTATGATTATTTAAATTAAGATTAATGTTTTTGAACTAGAAAAGCATATCTATTTTAGTAACCACTTGATGAAAATGATAATGAAAGTTTTCTTAAATCAGATGATGCTGTTTGGCTCATCGGATCTTAGTGACAGATGATATAGATAATTATCATAGTTTTATACTAAGGTTACTACAGAGATAAATGTCATGGTTTTACATTAAGGTTACTGCATGGATTAATTTTCATGGTTTTATATTAATGGATAATTGTTATGATTTTACGTTAAAGCTAATTCATAGATAATTATCATGGTTTTATATTAAGATTACTGCATATGTAATTGTCATGGTTTTATATTAAGGTTATTACATGGATAATTGTCATGATTTTACATTAAGATTACTTCATAGATAATAATCATGTTTTTATACTATGGTTACTACATGGATAAATGTCATGATTTTACATTAAGGTTACTGCATAGATGAGTTGTCATGGTTTTATATTAATGAATAATTGTCATGATTTTACGTTAAGGTTATTTCATAGATAATTATGTTTTTATATTAAGTGCATATGTATTTGTCATTATTACTACTGCATATGTAATTGTCATGGTCTTACATTAAGGTTATAACATGGATAATTGTCTTAATTATTAATTCATAGATAATTATCATGTTTTTATAATAAGGTTACTACATGGATAATTGTCATGATTTTACATTAATTTTACAGCATAGATTAATTGTCCTAATTTTACATTAAGGTTAATTCATAGATAATTATCATAGTTTCATATTAAAGTTACTAATTGAATAATTGTAGAGATTTCACATTAAGTTAAATTCATAAATAATAATCATAGTTTTATATTAAGGTTACTGCACAGATAATTGCCTTGGTGTTGCATTAAGGTCACGCAATATCCATGAATTTGTTATAGCCACTTAATAAATGATACATGAATAAGAAAAACTTAGTCAAGGTATTTTAAGAGGAATTAAATATTCGGTTTCATTGTTTATAATACTAGCGATATGATATTAACTTCAAAATTAATATTTTCAAGATCTGTATATTTTTACTGTTTTTCAGAAAAACTTAAATTTCCTCAACTTTTCAATTCATGTCATAATCTTTGATTACCGATTGAAAAAAGTTTCAACTTTTGCTTCCATTTTATTAAAGCCTTAAGGTAAATCCACTTATATCACACTTCTCACTTTAATTAAGAATGACTATTATTCGAAGGTTAAGTTGCTGAAATATGATGAAATTTTTCAACAGCATTACGTTGCTTGTATAATAAAAACTTGAGCTTCACGTTAAACATCACAATTCATCTATAGTTAAATAAAGCTCTGTCATCTTCATTTTATTATGGTAGAATAATTAGTCATTAAATAATTTGAATTAGAAATTTTATATCAATTTCCTTTTATGTATAAATTGTACCAAATAAATAAAATAAATTTATAAATTACTCAAAATATTTTATCAATTATAATATTGTTGCATTAATTAATATAATTTTTATATGTATATATTGTAATTGCAAATATGGTTATCCATTTAAAACAAAACTTTAATTTGATGCTATTTCTGAGAATATATATAACTGAAATATAACAGCAATACTTAAAAGACATTTCTTTCTGTACTTTTTCAACTAGACCATATATACATTTAAAAGTACTTCCAAGCGTACTTTTTAAAATATACCTATGCACATTAAATTTTTGTTGAACGCATTATTCATTCGTTATTTTAATCATGGAAATCGAAATTGAGAATGTATATTTAAATATTTTTCAAACGAGAGGGCTTAAATTTTGACCTAACTTATGTTCAAAATTCTAAGGTTATTAGTTGAACTTAAGAATTTCAATCATCACAAATTCTTGACCATAAAATTTGGGACAACTTCAGTTATTACCGTCATTTCCATAATAATCCAGGAAAAATATAATAAAAATATCTGTTCGATATAATTAGCTTCATATTACTGTCAGATATAGAAACTGGTCAACTTATCTTCAATTCTGAGCTCTAGAGATAAGATTTTGCTGACCCGACTACCGTTGACCTAATTCGTAAAATAAAAACAGAAAACAATTAGTAGTGTAACAACAACTAGAAATTAATAAAATTTTAATTAGAAGTGAAAACCCAATTTCTAACTTGCTTAAGAAATATTGAAAAAATTAGATGTGAAAACCCATTAAATTCTAGCTTGCTTAACACATTAACTGCCAGTCTCTAGAGATGGGGTTGATAGTTAATGCCTTGACATCGAAGTAGATTGTACCCAGACGCCAACATACTAATAATTGGAAATATGATTTAAAATTATTATTGAAATATAATTTTATATCTGTAAATTAAATATTTACAGATAGTTTCTAATCATATCTCCATGCCAATACCAGCAGAAATACCCTACAAGCATTGCCAGATAAACTAGAGAATGAACAATCAAAAGTGCATTCCGCGCCAGCGCGTGACTGGCTACTAAGACATTACCACACATCACGCACCGGCGCGTGATTGGCTCTTCAGCAATATCGCCACGCCACGTGCTAGCGCGTGATAAGCAGTCAATGTGTTAAGAAATATTGACAAACTTAGAAGTGAAAACTAGTCAATTCTAACTTGCTGAAGAAATGACAAAATTTCATCTCGTAATCATAATGACGCTCCACTTATCCGTAATTTCTCATTCTGTACAATTTTGTAGTTAACAAAGCTGCAATAATTGGAAACACTGTAATTAGTGAACAATGTCTTATTTCCTATAGAATGAGTATCCTAGGGACCCATTTTTATTTCTACAAAAACAGTGCTATAGGTGTTGACAATTCTGTTAAAGGTCATGGTGGCCTGATTGTTAAAGTCATCATTCTCATTACAGGAAGGTAGTGAGTTTGAATTCTGTCTTATCCAAATATCCGTCGTATTCCCTAATGGTGATTGGGGTACGTAAAATATATTGTGGTCTCAATGTCCTCCATGTTCTCATTCCAAATTAATACCTCTGGTGGTATAAGGAGCCAGGCATTAGGTTTTCCCTAACTTATCTCTAAATTGAAAGACCCAGATGATATTGCCATCTATGAGCCAAAGTTGTAATTATATCTTCGTAAATTTGTGCTCTATTAAAAAATGGAAGAGAATCATTCCCACTTCATTCATCCAGCCGCCCAACCTGTCTAGTGGTTAGCATACCTGACTATGGATGGGGAGGACCTAGGTTCGGATCCCGGCTCGGGTATGGATGTACTTTCTCTGTAATTCTTGTCCTTTCCTGGGATGATGGATGAATGTGGCCCACCCTATAAACGGGTCTGGGTGTGTGACGTGGGTAATATTACTCTCCTCCGTGACTTGGTTCACAGGTGCCCACCCCATCGAGTAAATATAAATGAGTAGCAGCCTTCTGCCTTGTGACGAAGGGTTTTGAACTCAAATACCCACCATTGGAAAAAAAAAACTTGATTCACCCACATGATGCATACAAAGTCCCTTGTGGACGGGCTTGGCTTGTATGATAAATTTTATAACGCACTATTGATTCAATAATATAACGGAAAAGTCATTTTGAAGTAGGGGATATTTCCTACTACAATATATCATATTGTTTATGTTACTAAAAGTATTTTTTAATAGAGTTACAATATTGTAATAATATGCTTATTCTCTGAAATATGATGTAGTTACTAACTGTGATATATAAAAGCTTCCTCATTACTCTATTGTGAAATTTTAATTTTTCTACCATAGTGGCATCATCTTGTTTAGATTAAAAATGTGTAGTAGAAGATTATATCTTATTAACTAAAAGGTACATTTCAGGGTTCCCCCAACTATGGTTGGCTCGCACCATAATTATGAAATTAAATTTATTTCTCAGATGAAAGACATATTAAACTTTGATCAAATGAATCTACCAAATATTGATTTAGTAATTGAGAAACAGGGCAAATCTGGTCTTCTCTGGGAAGTATGGCCGTACTTCAGATTAACTGTTCACGTAATGTTGTATACAATAGACTTTGATAAATTAAACTTCTCGGTGTGCATCGTAATTATGAAACTGAGTAATTTATAGTTTGATGGTACTCTCAATCTATCTTACTTGTTACAATTTAAATGAGGGTATTAGACACTGATGAATTAAATTCAATCAGTAACCATCAAAGGTATAAGCCACTACCAAATGTTGTGATTGACACGTGAGCATGAGGATGCTTGGCGAAGGAATTATTCCTGTAGAATCGCTCGTCTAATAAACGGAAATATTAGACCATGGTCAATTAGAATCCAGAATTACCTCTGATAATAATGAGCTGCAATTTACTAAAGAGGTTGACGTTTGAATTACGTCCTTCCTTAGGCATTTCATGAAGAAGAACACTAAGTCATGGATAGTTAGAATACAATTACTTTACTTGCACAGTTATTTAATGTAATTTGCCCAGTTATTTTATATATTAAAATTGCAAAGTTGTATAAAGTAGAAACATTAAGTGTAGTTATGCTTAATTTACATTCCTGTAAAATATTTCGCCTAGTAATTGGAATGTATATTATTATTAATCTGAAATTATCAATTTTAACAAATTAATTTCCTTAAAATTCTATGTAACCCTTCTTTGCATGATTTTTTCTTTATTGGTGAAATAAATCAAGTTGATATAATTCATGTTCAAAATGAAAGAAAAAATGGTTAACAAATCTCAGTATATATTTATAGTAAAAATTTAGCAAAAAACAATATGCTAAAAATTTCCATCATCCAAAGTTAGATCATTAGCTTAGTACTAAATAGAAAAAAAAGAGAAAAATAACAGAAACACGTGTTACAAACCTTTCTTCCACTCATTTTCAATTTTTTAGCAATAGAAA
>JAPDSC010078752.1:59004-75733 GCA_026290005.1 Latrodectus geometricus | reverse complement strand
TAATTATTTTGGTACATTCTTCAAAATAATAGGAGGAATTGTGAATATTAACAATGTTATATAAATTTTGTAAGAAAGTTTTTATTATGTGTATAAGCAATTTTCATTTTGCTAACTTTTCAGAGCTATGTTCATGACGTAATTTCCAAAATCATAATATAAAATGTATTCTGATATAAAAATAGCATTAAAATTCTGATATGTAATTTACTACAGTATAATACAGTGTGTATTGTTCAATTATAAAACCACTTAAAATGCTAATAACTTTAATAGTATAAATTTTATAAAATGAATAATTTCAAAAGACTGAAGCAATTTAAAAAGTTATTTACTGGAAAAAATATTAAAATGTTAGATAAAAAGTTTTGAGTAAATTTCCCACATCAAATAAAATTATAAATTTTAGTCCCCGTGTCGTATAAATCTCAATTTTTACTCAAAATCACTCTATTTGTTAGAACCATTTTATTTTTCCTTCAAAACAAAATATAAATTTTAATTTTATTTTACAAAAAATCCAAATGATAATATTATATAGAGCTTAACTTCTTTGATTTTATGAGATAATTTGCAATACTTTGTAATATAAATTCTGTTGAAAATAAGTGCTCTAAATTTGAAGAGAATATTTTAGGAATGGATAGATGAAAATATTTCATTTCTTAACAGCCCTGGAAAATAAGAACGTAATAAGTATGATTCTTATAAGCTTTAAATGTGCTATTCGTGGTATTTTAGGAAGAGATTTTTATGGAAATTATAAAAAGTTTAAATTGAAGAGCTTGAATAAATCCAGTTCTCTATTAATAGACCAATTTCAAACTTTTCACCAAAACAAAACTTGTTTATTTCAAACATAATACAGTAGACAAGTAAAATTATCACAATACAACAATCGAATGCATTTTAAACATTTATTTCAAAAATTAAGATGAAAATTTACATTATTAAGACATACTTTAGTGATAAATATCAAAGTGGATAGAAAAGATATAATGAAAAATATCGATATCACAAATTAGAAATATGATATGTTGGGAGTTCCAAAAAATTGACTTTAATTGTTACTAACAAATACTGTAATAAATTCTCATACTTTTTGGCTATAACTAGAACTTTCAGCTCCAAAATTCTTCTTTTATATGCTTATATCAACTGGAAAATTGCCTCCAACTTTGTCTAGTGATCAGCATGCTGGCTGAGGTTAGGAAGGGTTTGGGTTCGATTCCCGGTATATGGATAGTTGCTTATGTTATAAACGGGTACCTATGGCATGTGTGTACTGAGGAAGTCGGAATCCACAGCAAATTGGGTTCGAAAAGTAGAGCGCCCCATATTGCCAGCCTGGCTGGCACTCGGCAAAAAATGTTTTAGAAAGTAAAAAATAAGCCTTGTAGAGTTTCATACTAAAGACAAATTAAGATATATAATTGTCAATATGATTCCGTATTCGAGTTGGAAGTCTTTATAACGAATATTGGAAATAAATTTCCTTAATTTTTATTGCAAAATTAAATTATTTCAATAAAAAATTGAATATTTTAAGCTAATCACAGAAAAATTGTAGATCAGTACATTTTTATAATATAGTAAAAAAAATTAACTATTAATCTTATAATTTTATGACAGATATTTGTGCAAAAGAAATTAAAAGATTTTCTAATATTTAGTACGTTTAAAAATTACTTTAAAAAATATTGTTCTTATATTTGAAAATTCATTTATTCGCATTAACTTAAGTTAATTTGATAAAATATGTTAGTTATGATAAAATCTAAATAGCATAGTGGACTTATAATTTTGAAACATTCCATACACATTTTGGCGCACTTTTCACGGATCAGATTTTAAATTTCAGCAAGACAATTCTCCTTTTTATGTTTATATCAACTAGAATGTTGTTACAGGAAATAATAGTTTTACGCTGCTTAAAACCTAATGTAGACATAAATATTATTAAAAACTTGTATTTTAATTTAGCAATTTTCAAATATTTGCAAGCAACCATCAATATGTATCTATATTCGAATTACTTATCATGCAAGAAAAAGATAAAATTAAAAATCATGACAAGAAAACCTGAGTGTTCAAATGAAAAATTCTTTTATTATAGTTAAATTAACATTTTTTGATAATAGTAAAAAATATTTTAGCTAGTGGTCTCAAATCTTTGTCATAGATATTTGAACGAAACAATTTAAAGAGTTTCTAAAATATGTAACACATTTAAAGATCACTTAAAGTATTGACTTTTATATTTCAAATTTCGTAATAGTTTCATTTTTCAACACACTGTAATTATTTTATCTCTTTGAAATACGAAATTTGTACAACTTTTAAACTAATAACAGAATATCTGATCAAATGTATCTAACTCTCTATTAAATTTTAAAATTGCGATTTTTTTAGTTGTTTGTCGATTAATTACTAAAACAAACATTAACTTTTATGTTTTTGAGAAATAAGCAAACTTTACTGTCATTCAGCCATATATTAACACATGAGCATAAATGAACGTTAATCGATATATCGATGTCTTGTACAAATTTTCATGGCTTGTATATCGATGAGAAACTCTTTATTAAGATGACCATTAATCAGAGACAAGTGCTCTTTTCTGCATGTCTCATTAAAAAAAATTTTTTTTGACGAGAGCAATTTTTGTTTATTACCAGGAAAATAAGGACGAGACAATAAAAAAACCTAATTTGTCTGGGGTATTTAATGGGGCACTTGAAGAATTCTTGATGGATCATAAATTAAGGACTGAAACTTCTTTTTCAACACATTTAATGGTTAAAATAGCATCGTTGTCAAATATAAATTTTCAAGCATGTTTTACTTTGTACTATAACGCCATTTATTTTTCACATAATAAGTTAAATTTTTGTAATAAATTTCTTCTCTATAATTAAAAAATGGAAATAATTTTTGCACAATTGTTTATTAAATTAAAAACACATTTGTAATAATAATTGTGCAAGAGAAATATTTGTTTTATAATCAGTGGTGTTATATTATTTTTTATAATTTATTAGTTACATTTTCAATCGTGAAAATAAAGATGTAATATTCATGAATGAAAAGGTAATTTCTAAAACTCAAACGTAATGTAAATTTAACAATATCACATAATTTTGTTTATTATTAGTGTACTAAGTTTGCAGAAAGTGTTTTTCACGTAATCTAATGATCAAGTTCTCATAATTCTATTATTTTTCATTTTTTTAATATTTTAGTATTTATTAATATTTTTTTAATATTAATATTTTAGAAAAAGTACTCATTTTTAAAGATTCTATTTGTAGAGTTCTTCTTTTTTATCATATTAACAAATTTTGAATATTTCTGGTGTATAGTACTTTTGATACCGTGAAGTAGATGACCTAAGACATTTTAATATCTCTCATATAAATTGCATTTATGGAGAACTTTTTACAGTCCTCCATAAATAGATACTGAATAAAGAATAAAAGATACTGAACTTTATTTATGAATTGCAAGAGAACCTGAAAATTCTCGAGTAACCTAAAAAGGTAGAAGTGCGATCTAACGCACTTCTCACTTTATGAAAGTAAAACAAAGTAAGTTTATGATATTTTAGGATTTTTAATTTATTTATTGATAGGAAGAGTTTACTCAATTAACAAGACTACAACATGTAAGATCTTATATTTAAATTCTGTAAATAAGTGAATGTGAAAAATTTGATCTTAGTAATTATATTGAAAAATGTGAAAAAGTGAAAAATTTGATCTTAGTAATTAGTTTGGGGAAAAAATAATCCATTATTTTTCACGTAGACGTCTATAGTGATCGATATCTCGTGAGGTATCTATCAAATAATTTCAGATTTAAGCTCGTTGGAAAGGTGACATTTGGCACTAAAATATCCTCTTTCGGTCTTTTGTTTGATTAATTCAGTTACGAGTACAAGATTTTAAAAATGGAAGACAACAAACAGAAAATTCGATACATTTTCGTTTTTCTCTTGTAACGGTGAAAAAGATAGCCGGGTGGCTAAAATTGTGAAAGGTGTTTATCGTCCTATATAAGACTGTAACAACCAGTTACGTACAATTTTTTGTTTCGTCGATTCCGTTCGGGTATTTTTGATGTCAGAGATGCACCTCGCATGTGGATACAGCATCATCGAAAATGTCTATAAAATATCAAAAACGATCGAAGTTAACCGCATGTCAGCAGTCGTAACGCGCAAGACCTATAAATCTACATGAAAGCTGTTTTAAACCTTTTTACAAAGTGAATCCAAAATAGTTACATGAAGTTCACGTAAAAATAATGGATTTCTTTTTCCCCAACTTAATATTTTCTAATTAAAGGAGTCCTGCTTTGAGAAAATCCCTTTTATGTAAGTGCTCATTAAATTTTATTTTCACAATGTAACAAGTATGCTGTGTATAAATTTGATTGTTTATTAGAAAACATACGAACAGGTCAACTGAATATACACGTATGTACAGTAATAATTCAAAGAGTTTTACTCAGGGCCCCAACTCTAAGTCCCCCAACTCAATTGGCACAGCTTGTCCTTTTTGGACCTTGTGGCATAAAATCCAACCAACTAAGCCCCAACTCAGACTCTAAGCTCCCAACTCTATGAGTTTAAGCCCATTGTTAAAATGTCTATATATTAAAAAGCAACCCTAATTAAAATATATTAGTGAAATTTTTAAGATATAAATTCATTTCATAATATTTCGAATTATTTTTAATTTTTTTCCAAAAATGTTAAAACACTATCCTTACAACTTTATACTGACTCAAATAAGTTTAAATATTCATTACATTGGAACTCAAAAATTGGTATCTAGTTAGAAATTTCACATCAAAATTGCACTGATTTTTTGAAATCCTTTACTCTTTAATGTCTCCTTTTTCACTAAACATGAACTCTCTGCTATATAAAATATTTATATTTGTTTTCTCTGATCTCTTTTGAGACAATAAGTAAAAATATTCGTGAAAGGTTTGTATTTATATTTGTTTTAATCTTTGTATGTAAATTTCTTTATCACACGAATACTCAAAGGTATTTTATGCAGATATTCTATTTAGTACCAGATAGATCAAAGCTGGATATTTTCAATCGTAGGAGTTTATTGATATACATGGTGCCTTTCAACTTTAAATTGATGAGAAAAAAAATATGAAAGCTAAAAGATTCTGTGTATTTGCTCGTCGATTAAGGGAGTTTGAAGAGAAATATTTTAAAAAAGCTCTTATATCACATTCACAAAGCAATTTACGAATGTACAGTTACTGTTGTATATATATATATATATATATATATATATATATATATATATACATATATAATGTGTGTAAATACTGAATAATGTACAACATCACAACCTTTTTTGTTTGAAATTTATTATTCTGTGTGGTTTACTGCATGAAGTTATGTACTAATAACAAAGATTTTTTTATAAAACAATTGAGCTTCCATGATAAATATAAAAGGAATTTTTAAAAACCCTAAATTCATAATGAAAAACTAGCTAAAGTCATTCAGAATAATAATCTACTCCGTTATAATCTATTTGTATTCATATGTCTCTCAGTATTGTGTACTGAAGCTTTTGTTTGGTCTTTTCGACTCTACAGTTCTTGCACGCGAAGACCATCTGGACTGGGAAAGTTTAAATGAAACTTCGAAATGTTAGGACCATATAATTCATAATATTTATTTTACCGACAAATTGTTGACTAGAAACAGCGCTAAACGTTGGAACCAGCTTAGAGAAGGATCGCGGTTAAACGTGACTTCATTAACTGATTTGGTTCACTATAATTTATGTCAATAAGTACCAATTTTTATGTGTTGCGTGCCCGTTGTTACTTATGACACTAGGCGAAGCCAAGACTGCCAGTCAGGGACTGAGCGAATGAAATCAGAAAGAGCTCTTCCGTTTTTTAATAGAGCACCCCCTAAGAGGGCGAAATTATAACTTAGCTCATGATGGTAGACCATCTGGCTCTTCTAATTTAGAGATAAGGAGCCAGAGAAGACCCAAGGTCTGGCACTAAATTCTTCCAGAGGTATTAACCCTTCTTTGCATGGTTTCTTTATTGATGAAATTAATCAAGTTGATATAATTCATGTTCAAAATTAAAGGAAAAATGGTTAAAATAATCTTAGTATATATTTATAGTATAAATTTAGCAAAAAACAATATGCTAAAAATTTCCATCATCATCCAAAGTTAGATCATTAGCTTAGTACTAAATAGAAATAAAAGAGGAAAATAACAGAAACACGTGTTACAAACCTTTCTTCCACTCATTTTCGCAATAGAAACTCTAATATAATAAAACAAAATTATAAACGAAATCATACGTTTATTGCAACTACAACAAACAGCGGAATGAGACAACTTTAAGCACTGATAATGACACTTGTTTATTTTTGACAGCTATGTTTCTTTTTATGCAATGGACATTAAAAAGGTATCCAAACACGATCAACTTAAAGTGAAATTGTTATTTTACATGATTTTTGGGCATTGTAGGTTATGATGGAAATTTCCACCACTGTGCAAAGAAGGGTTAATTTGGAATGGGAACATTGGTGACATTGCGACCACAATGTGTATTACGTGTCCCAGTCGCCATTAGTGAGCACGATGCATTTTCTGTAAGCCGGGATTTGAACTCACTACTTTTCGGTAACGAGAAAGACGCCGTAATCCACCAGGCTCCCACGGCCTAGCAGTAAATGTATCTTGGCATCATAGCTTATAGAGCAACCTCGATGGTTGGTTTCAAATTGCATTTATTTTTACCCCTAGATATATAAAACAAAGTATAATTTATAAAATTGTTTATAAATTTATAAATATTTGATGTTAATCTGTAATACTATTCTTTCTATACTTAAGAATCTAAAACTTATTTGCAAAATGTATTAAATTTGAAATAATATATAAGTGTAGATTCGACGTATTGTTTTTATTACAAATAAATAAAAATCTGTTTTCTCTGACTTAAATTGCTTTGCTATTGATTAATATCCACCTTTGACAGGTAATTTAAAGTTGCTAGATACATAAAAATTATTAAATTTATTCATTTTATGTAACATAATAAAATCAATTTTAATACTATAAAATTAATCAAGTTAATATATATCAACAAAAATATCTTAAAATCTCAAATTAATTTATGAAATTAAATACATTAAATAAAATTTATTAAAATATATATAATTTCAAAAATTAGGTTCAAAATAAAAACTATTTTTTGTTAAATAAATTTTCTTACTTACAATTAATAAAAATATTTTTTTCTAATTTTTGTTAAGTAGCATTAGATAAGATATATTGTTGCAAAAAAGTTAGAATAATTGTTCAATTCTCATTGTTTGAAAATTTTGTAATTCAATATTTAAAGATAACTTTTTAAATTACCAGTTTCAGTTTTAAAGTAGTTTTATTCAAAATTTAATTCAAATTAATTTAAAGAAGTAATAATTCATCTTTATTCACATTGTTTAAATAAGTAAATGAAACGGTGGCATTTATAGTCTATTGAAATTTTTAAAGATTTTTGTTCATAATTAAAGGCTTTTTTTATAAGTAAACTTATATCCAATATTTTCCAAAATGTGGTTTGAATTTCGCGTTGTCCACAAATTTTTAAAATATAAAATAGTCACGACTGTATTTAATTTGTCTATGTTAATGGCAATTATGCATTGTCTTATTGAAAAATAATTTCTGAGAATATTCTTAAATTTAATGTTAGGAACCACTAAAAATATTTGTACTTATGGTATAACTGACCTATATTTTGTTCTGGATTACTTCTAAAGATTACAAAGATCAAAAGAGAACGAAGATTTAAAGCAAAGTTGTAACAGCTAATATTGTCACTGTGCAATGTCAATGCTTGCCTAAGATTCTGATTTAAGAGCTCTCAAAAAGAAGCGTAATAATTAATAAAATTTGTGCTACTACTTCATAGTAAAGTGACATTTTTTGATCGTTGCGTTTGGCAACAAAAAAATCTTGTTTGAAAAAAATATTTTGTTTTTGAAATCTTAAAGTACGTCTAGAATTGCATGTTTATTTACGGTAGAGAAGGTTCAATTTTGGAATATTTCATCAAAATATTTTATGTTTTTCCAGGTTCTTTTTTTAATAGCTCTTATTTCCGATTATTTTTCAATATAAAGATTAAAATTTATATGTATTTTAAGACAAGTATCTATTTTTTTCTTAACTTTGTAATTCTAATAATATTTATAATTGACAAAACAGAAATTTCAATATTTTTAAATAATGGCAATATAGGTGAATATAAAATATTCTCATTTATTTTTTTCCTTAATTTTGTGATGTAAATAATTATTTTTATAACGCCTATTTTATTGAGGATTGAAAATTGTATAAATGCATTTTGCATATTTAGAAATATTAAAATAGAAAATTAGGCTTGTTTTCATACTAAATTTGCATTAGAATGAAATTCGTAGGACATCCTATTATAATAGATTTGATTTTGATTCTTGCATAAATTTATTTTTCAATAAACTGCAAAAAATTGCATTGAATTCTTGGTATGTGGATTTCAATTTGATCATCAATAATTTTACACTTTACATACACAGTGGTTAAATTGTCCACTGAAATTGATTTACAGATTGTTTCAAATAATAGAAAAATTCAAATTCATGTTGGTATTAAACCTACCAACCATTTATTTGAAAACGGGAACATAATTATTCTAACTATGTAGATTTAAGAAAAATGTTTTAATATCTTTAAATTTTTTGCTTTTTGCACACTTTGAATTCTGAAGATTTATATTTCAATTTCAAATGAAAAGTCTTTGTAAAGAAAGTGATATTAATTTCCATGACAGAACCAATTTTTCATAGCATATTTTACCCAGGATTTCCATAGAATATCTTATTGAGTTTGAAATTACAATTTCAGAATACAGCATCAATAATCGTAATTTGCATCATAACATATTCCAATAATTCTGTTTTAGATTACATTATTAGCACCAAATTAATTCCATTAACTCTCTTTGTATTATGACAGCGATTGGGTTTCAAACAAGGCGTCTCAGTTAAGTAAAGGTTGAAGTTATAACATCTAATTATTCCGTAATAACATTGTGAAAATCAATAATTATGAGAGTTTAGAAGCCAAGTTTCACCAAGTCGCCAATTGTCGCCAAGGTATAAATTTACATCTATAACTTAGCAACAACTTTTTCAAAAAAGAGTGTAATTTTCAAATTGTCTTCATTTTAAATTGAATCAAATTTTTATTAATATTGAAATAATGCAAAAAGGAAAACGATTTACATATTTTTTCCTTTAATATTATAAGTTTTCTAAGCTATTTAAATAGTGCTCTCATTAATACTTTAGTATCGAAATGCAGAAAAACCAATATTTGTAATTATTTTATGAAAAAAGATTAATTTTTTAAAAAATTATTTTTCATTAAAAAAATTAAAATATATACATTGTCTTTTTGTTGAATTACTATAAATACAGTAAAGGGAACTAAATTTGAGTATATAATAATAGAAGAATTTTCTCAAAAATAACTTGCAAAATAACAAAATGTAAATAAACTACCATTTATTATAACAATTACTTCATTGACAAAAATTATAACTTGTGAATTAAATATTATTAGCTAACAGTAACACTTAAATTATGCCATTAAAATTATTATTTCAAAATTAATTATGCTATTTAATAATTTTAATAACTAAATTATAAGTATTGATTAACAGTAGAAAGATTCATTTAAAATTAAAAACTATCAAATAAAACTATTATTTAATACTATCAAATAAGTATACCTATTTTTACCTATGTTTTAATATCATACATGTTGAGAAACTTTTATTATCACCAATACTATAAGCAATACCAATTTTATATCCAATACCGATATTATAAGGAAACAGATTTAGATAAATTAATGACAGTACCCTTTAAATATATATATATATATATATATATATATATATATATATATATAAATTCTACTTGTGGACCACTGGTGATTGACCAGTCTCCCACAAATGAGTAGGAAACTGATACTCATTTAGTGTTGTTCAGTGGGCACCTGTGAATCATGTCACGGACACTAATAGCATTGCCCACGTCACACAACCACAAATCCGTTTATAGAACGGGCCACATTCATTCATAATCTCACAAGCAGAAAGGACAAAAATGCACAAAGAGAGAAAGGAACGTTCACATGCCCAAACCTGAATTCGAATTCCGGACCAACAGCTCAAGTATCAAGAACGCTAACCACTCAGCCTTTGAGCTATTGGCCGGGATATATATATATATATATAAACAAACTATTATGTTTCCAAATTACTTTCATCTATTTTTTGTTATTAGTCTGAACTATCAATCAATGGTTAAGTGTTTTTGCATTAAATCTTAATTTGATCGCAAATCAAATCTGTTTGGTGTATGAGAAACGTTTTTAAGCTTATTCTTTATTGCGCTTAACCCTTCTTTGCATGATTTTTTCTTTATTGGTTAAATTAATCAAGTTGATATAATTCATGTTCAAAATTAAAGGAAAAATGGTTAAAAAAATCTTAGTATATATTTATAGTATAAATTTAGCGAAAAACAATATGCTAAAAATTTCCATCATCATCCAAAGTTAGATCATTAGCTTAGTACTAAATAGAAATAAAAGAGGAAAATAACAGAAACAAGAGTTACAAACCTTTCTTCCACTCATTTTCAATTTTTTAGCAATAGAAACTCTAATATAATAAAACAAAATTATAAACGAAATCATACGTTTATTGCAACTACAACAAACAGCGGAATGAGACAACTTTAAGCACTGATAATGACACTTGTTTATTTTTGACAGCTATGTTTCTTTTTATGCAATGGACATTAAAAAGGTATCCAAACACGATCAATTTAAAGTGAACTGGTTCTTTTATATAACGTTTGGTTATTATAGGTTATGAGGGAAATTTCCACCATTATGCAGAGAAGGGTTAAATCAAACACACCACATACACAACATTGCATTTTTTATGATAAACAATCGCATAAAAGAAAATTTGTGCTGTCTAAGCACCGAGACTGTTACTCAGCCTTTTTGAAGTCCATTGGACCAACTCTTCCTGGTTCTCTTTCTCATCCTCTTGAGATCCACTTGAGTTTTTTTTTTTTTTTTTTTTTTTTTTTTTTTTTTTATAAATTGATTTAAGCGGGATTCTTTACAATCGTAGAAGTCACATGACTTAAAAATCTTTTCTACATGGAACAGAAGGAAAAGTTACAGGCTGAAATCAGATAAAAATACCTTTTTTTTCAATTTGTTTTTGTTATTTGTTTTTTTTTCATATATCAGAATACCAAGAATAGGAGTTCCATGACCGATTTCTTAGGAGGCTATGTAAAATAAGAAAAAAATATCTAGTTGCTTTCAAAAATAGCAAATATATATATATATATATATATATATATATATATATATATATATGTGTGTGTGTGTGGGTGTGTGTGTAAATTTTATTAAAATTACTTAAACATAAATAATAACATTATGTAGCACATATGTACAAGCATATATATTTTTTTAACAAAATGTATCACTAAATTTATTCTAAATTAAACACGAGCAATATTAAAGATTTCAGCAGGTGAATAATTAAGTAGAAAAGAACTGACATTAATTTGCTTCTACATAATGGCAATATATTCAATCCAACTGAAAGAAACGTACCATCTAAAATTAGATATATTGATTGTATTATATTTTTGGGATTTTGAAATTAATTAAAATAATCAAACTACTAAGCAAAAATTCTTTAACATTTTAATTATGACAGTATATTAAATTATTTGTATGTAACGATAGTGTTTGAAATTATGATATTGTTTTAAATTATTTGAATGTAAATTAGCTTCACAGGCTAGAATTTTTTTATAACAGCAACCGATATAATTTTATAAAACAGGCAATTATACTAATCATAGCTTTTTTCACATGGTTATATTTTAATAAGGTTAAATACCTTTTCTTTAAAGTGAGTGAACCATAAAAATATTAGTTTGGGGAAAAAGTAATCCATTATTTTTTCGGTTGACGTCTGTAGTGATCGATATCTCGTGAGGTATCTAGCAAACAATTTCAGGTTTATGCTCGTTGGAAAGGTGACATTTGACACTAAAATATCCTCTTGCAGTTTTTTGTTTGATTAATTCAGTTATGAGTACAAGGTTTCAAAAATGGAAGACAACAAACAGAAAATTCGATGCATTTACGTTTTTCTTTTATAATGGCGAAAATGCTAACCAGGTGGCTAAAATTGTGAAAGGTGTTTATCGTCCTATATATGACTGTAACAACCAGTTACGCACAATTTTAGTTTCGTCGATTCCGTTTGGGTATTTGGATGCTAAAGATGCACCTCGCATGGATACAACATCATCGAGAATGTCTATAAAATATCAAAAATTATCAAACTTGACAGCATGTCAGCAGTCGTAGCTTCGCACAAGACCTAAAAATCTACATGAAAACTGTTTTAAACCTTTCTACAAAGCGAATCTGAAAGAAGTTACAAAATGTTCACGTAAAAATAATGGATTTCTTTTTCCCCAACCTAATATATAACACCTACAATGATATTTAAATAGGCCAAATGGTTATTCATTATATACTAAAGGTTGAGACGGTCACCTAAACTACAAATCCTGTACACTAAACTGGCTGGAAAACTCTAGTTTGAACAAATGGAATGTGTATCAGAAGAAATGAACTCCTTAATATGCAAATGAAGTACAAATTGCAAAATAAAGTTCTTCAAAGACTTTCATCACTTGAAGATCTATTGAGGTGGAATGGCTTGGAACTCTGCTGCTGAAATCCACATGCCACAACATAACTATACCCTGAATTTGAAGCAGGTCTTCCATCAGAAGCGTGAATAAATTTAGGCTGTTGATTAGGTATTGGTATAGTCTAGGATAACCTGTTACAGGAACAAGAGAAGCTGCACACACCAAATTGAGTTGGCTGTTTGTAGGTTGAGTAGGTGATTGGGTCAGGGAGTCGAGATTCAAATTAAGCAATGCAATAAAAGAAAATGATACTGGTTTTTTAGTATCAAACCTAAATGCTTCTAAGATAAAATTAAATGCAATTAAATTAAGTATTCATAAAACTGTCAAATGATTTTTGTTTTTTAAATTACGTATTTTGCGAAAATTATCCAAAATCTAGCATTGTGTTACTATAACTACTATTACAAATAAACACTATAAAGTACAATTGAAAAAATACGCGACAACGTCTTTAGTTGGAAGCAAATATGTATAGGCATATGTAGATAATTCATTAAATATTAGCAAAGTATATAATATATTTATATGCCTATTAATAATTTCCATTCAATTATAACCGAATGCTGAATAGTTACCACTCTACCTTTTAGTTCAGTTTTCCCTTGTTGATTTGATCTCAATTTCGAATGTTATAGTAGGATGTTTCTTATAATTTTCATTTAATTGTAGGAATTAATAAAATTAGCTCTGGTGGGGTAGGGATTTCTAGAAAGAAGAAAAACAAATTAACGGGTTGTTGTTACTTATGACACTTGGCGAATCTTATGACACACGAATCTTATGACTTACTTATGACACATGCCATCCTGTCAGAAACTGGGCGAATAAAGTCAGAGCGGTCGCGCGTTTTCCGTTTTCGAATAGAGCACCCATCTAAGAGGGTAGAAGTACAACTTGGCTCATAGATGGCAGTACATCTGAGTCTTCCAATTTAGAGATAGGAAGCCAGAGAAGATCCAAGGCCTTGCGCTTCATACACCCTCCCCCCCAAGAGATATTTAGAATGGGAACGTGGACCTGCTCCAGTCGCCATTAGTGAACACAACGGCTCTTCGGATAAGCCGGGATTTGAACTCACTATCTTCCGGTAATGATAACAATGCCTTAACAGGCCACAGTGGCCCAATCAAACATGTCTATTAAAATGATGTTGAAGCTTAAATATTGTTGCTAACTTATTAACTTCTTCATTTAGTCTTGATAATAATCAACTCACATTTAGAGCTAAGTAACTTAAAGGACATTGCCTTACAGAAAATAAATAAGAATCTCTATTGTAAAGTCCATTGGAAAAATACCTGTTAAAATTTTGTTGAATGTGTTGAACAGACCAGGTTTATCTCAGGTTTCGGATTGTGTAAAACTCAGATTATCAAATTCCAAGATTATTCCAAGAGGATTATATTCTAAATCTTAAGAAGACATCTTCTTTTTAATCCTTATGACCTGGATCAGATCTAGTCCATGACTGTATTCACCCTCAACCTCTCAAGGACCGCACCAGGGTTGCGCAGAATGTCACTGCGCGAAATGCCAATCCATTTCAGTAAATGTTCAGAATTTGCTTCTTCAGTGTTGCACTTTGTGCAAGTAGGAAAGTCTGTTTCCCAGGGAAAACCTTTGAGGCCTAAGAAGACCGGATTTGAGCCTAGACAAGACTGACTGGTCATGCCTTTCGCCACCTTAGCTCAAAGCACCACTAAGGGAAGAGTCACAGTCCCAAAAATGAGATGACGGTATTTTCCAAGATGAATTGACTAGAGCACTACTCCTGGCGTAAATTTTCTGAAAAATCAATGGCTCAGTTGGACCCAGAGATAGAGATGGTCCTATTTTAGCCAGTCCGTCGGCAATATCGTTATAGTTGAGATTAACATGTGATATGTTAAAAGAATAATGTTAATGAGGCATAAATTTGATATTCAAAAGTAATAACAGGCCACGAGATAGATTCTATAGCTCACATTTGAGGTATTTAATACCCCACAAGTGGAAATGCATAACTAGCTCCCTTAGTAGATAGTTCTCTTCCCATACATAGTTACTCCTGACCATCAGAAAATATATTTACTGGGAAGACATGCAGTATTTTAATATCATTTATGCTAAATAATTTATAAATATTAGTTTGGGGAAAAAGTAATCAATTATTTTTTCGGTAGACGTCTGTAGTGATCGATATCTCGTGAGGTATCTATCAAACAATTTCAGATTTATGCTCGTTGGAAAGGTGACATTTGGCACTAAAATATCCTCTTGCGGTTTTTTGTTTGATTAATTCAGTTACGAGTACAAGGTTTTAAAAATGGAAGACAACAAACAGAAAATTTGATACAACATCGTGGAAAATGCCTAAAAAATGTCAAAAATGATCGAAGTTAACCGCATGTCAGCAGTCGTAACGAGCAAGCCTTAAAAATCTACATGAAAACTGTTTTAAACCTTTTTACAAAGTGAATCCAAAAGAAGTTACATAAAATTCACGTAAAAATAATGGATTTCTTTTTCCCCAAACTAATATTAAGCTTTATCACACAAATTAATTTATTTAATACTCATTATAATTAATACAGGGTGACTTTACAACTATTTAAAAAATAAATGAATAACATTAAATTGAATGCTAAAAAATATAATGAAAAGTAAGGAAAGAAAATTGAGCGATAGCGAAGAGCAAAAGCTATTAGTCAAAGTTAAGTGGGAAAAGAATATAAAACACTTTCCTACATTTAAAGAAAAATTTCTTAAAAACCTGTATTACTAAAGATATTCACCGTTAATTTACATTTAATGACGAAATTGTACCTATCGTTGGTTAGCCAATTTTTATTGTAATCAGTAACTCAATTCTATTTATATAAATTTTTTTTCTTTACTTAAATTCTATGTATTTAATCTCGGATATTAAACACGTTTTTTATTACAAAGTATAGGCAATATCATAAGTACAGTTCCACAATTAGGTGATATGCTTAGATTTCACTGTTATTGGAAAACTCAAAAACAGTGATTTAATTTTAATGAAACTAATAAATTTTTCAAACATATATTCTGATTTTTTATTCTTCTAGTAAGCGTTGTGATAGTTACGCTCTTAATTTAATATTAATGTAAAACATTTATGTCTAATAACAAGCTAATTAGTGATCAATATCAGTATTATAAATGCTTAGCAACGATGATCCACTAAGCTTTAGAACTGGAAGGGTACCCTGCAAACCAGTGGATTAATGATTCGTAAATGGACGATCCATGTTGGTGAAGGGAGATCCGAACTCGCACATCCCAGCAAATTATTCCCCGGAAAACGATCATCACAGTGGGAACGAGAAGGCAAAGTCTTTGTGATAATTGTGCTCCTGGATTAGTGGTAGACAGTTTCTATTACGAAAGACGAATTTAAGCTACTTTAGGATGAACCGAAAGGATTTACAATGTATGATAGAAGTGTCAAATTTATTTATAAATTTATATATAAATATATATATATACACACAGATATATATATATATATATATATATATATATCAGATATTTACCACTAATGAATTGGAATAACTTTGCGTATGTCCCTTGTTTCCTGACTAGAAGGATATAATTTCTTTTGTTTCTCTATATGTTTTCCTTCTTTGCAATTACAATGTTACTTCATTTTATATTTTCCATTGATTTTTTTCCATTTATTTGATTTATTTTTTCCACTTTTTGATTTCTCAAAACTTTTCTTATTTTTGCAGTTACTTTATTTTCTTATTCTAAAAGTTTCTAAGAGATTGTGTTTTTTAATTACATATATATATATATATATATATATATATATATATATATATATAT
>JAPDSC010078752.1:1468-26722 GCA_026290005.1 Latrodectus geometricus | reverse complement strand
CTTGAAAATAGTGTCCTGAAAAAAAAAATTTTGTACTCCGACCCCTGGTAGTGTTTTTAAAAGTTTATTATATTTCACAGTTGTCGACATCAATTTAATAGGGTACAAAGGTTATCAAAAACTATCATATTACATTTTTTAGGCAATTGAACTCGGAACAAGTTAATTATTAATAACAAAATTTATTTCGCATTAGAAATATTCATTCTGTTTGGTTCAAAATATAATTTTTTAATTAAAATTAATTTAAAAATTATCCGCATTACTAAAAACATTGTATAATATATAATTGCTATCAATTTTACTTAAAAAATATTTTAATTCAAAAATATCTAATCATCTAATGTAAAAATAAAAAATTATTTTTCTGCAATTTTTTGAATAAGGAATAGTTTTTCAGGAAAGGTATCATCATAATAAATTTATTTCTGACTTTTGTTTTAAATTTCCATGACATTAATTTTCATACATTACAGCCATTGCATACTATTTTTCCAATTGGTTTATTTGCATTTTTATAAAAAAATTATGAACGTTTTTTGACTTGATAAAACGGTATTAACATTTGAAGTCCATTAATAACTTTAATTTTTATAAGCAAAATGTATTTGAATGAAAAATAGGTTATTTCTTTATATAATATATTTGATTAACTTAATTTTTTTACTGATATCACAATCTATATTAGAAATTAAATAAACAATTATTTAAAGAGATTTAAAGTGACTGAAAATTATTTTTGCCACCCGAGATTTAAATTTTTATTGATTTTATTTTTACTAATTGTCTTTTCTTTTCACAACGTTAATTGTCATTTTTGTTGTGAAATTGCTTACTTTTTTAAAATTGATTCATTTGCATTTTTATAAAAAACATTAAGAATGATTTTTGATTAGCTAAAAATATATCATTTAAAGTCCATTAATAATTTTAAGTTTTATAAGCAAAATTAATTATTTGACTGAAAAATAGGTTATTTCTCTATGATTTAATACAATTAATTTATAACATTAATTTTTTATTTATATCACCATCGATATTGAAAACTCATTAAGCAATTATTTATAATTCAAGAGATTTAAAATGACTGAATCGTTTTTGTGTGTCACACGAAATTACATTTTTATTGATTTTCATTTATTAAATATACGTCTTATATGCTCCTTATAAAAAAAATGCATAGAGTAATTAAATTTAATATCTGTGGTTGCTTGTTGATGTTAATAACTCTTGACTAAATACTTCAAGCTCCTTACGATATTGATGCTATGGGAATAATTTTCATGAGAGTCCTTTTGCCATTTGATAAAAAGTGATCTTTGGTTATAATTAAATTTTGTTTCGCAATCGTTTATTAATTTGTAAATTATGAAGCACAGATTTATTAGCTTCATTATTTACCATCAATAAGAGATTATTAGTAATAATAATAACAAACTTGAAATGGTATAAAAAATTTAATAGATGATTAAAATACGTTATCGGTTCTTTATATATATCTTTCACAAATAATTTATAAATTTAAAAGAGTATATCCCCTTTCTGCACGTAGGAAAATTTAAATTAAATTACAAAATTGTGAAGGGTCGTGTAATATTTTATTAGATTTGACACAAAGTTGAAAATTGGTGTTTTTTCCCCAACTATTTTCTAAAGTAAATTTTAAGATTCTGCAGTATTCATTGTTGCACCAGGTATATACTTTTAATTAAAGGTTAAGTAAATTAATCTTAAAGAATCAGTGTGTCAAACCAAGAGCTCTTGAATTTATTATTAAATTTGCAATAATTTGAAAAGTGTTCTGGTGATCAAGTTAGTTTACAGTATGATAAGAGCTATTAATTTCCGAGTTTTTTTTAAATTTTATTCTGTTTTCAGCTTTAATTAATAAATACCATGTTGGGATATGAATTGATTGTCGATAAATGAATAAAAATTAATTTTTCCAAAGAGTAGGTTTTAAAACATTTAATAAAAATATTTTTTATTTAATGACTCCACAAATAGTTATAAGGAACTTCTGTGGAAGATTTGGTTTATTTACCAGATTGATTTCTTCAAATGCTTTGCACACAAAAGCTAATATGAACGGTGTATACTATTTAAAACGTATTTCATACCACTAAAATTAGCCATAGATGAGAATCGAATTCATGAACTGTCGTAATAAAGACCAGAACTAGTATATGTCTTATACGTGATGGCTAATCACTAGTCCACTCAACCTATTATTCTTCCTCTAATTCACTTATTAAAATCATCATAACTAGAGCTTTTTTTGTGATATTAAAGGGATAAAACCACAGTGTCACATGTTTCCATATCATGCATTTGGGATAAAGAGTGAACTGTTTTTCCTGATTTATTCTCAGTAAAAAATCACGGATATTTCAGTTGAGAAGGCTAAGATACTTAATAGATAGATCTGACAAGTGAAAACCACAATAGCATAATGTACTTGTCATGTAGAAAAGCTATTGCTTTTATTTATGGAAGATATCTGGTTAGTCAAAGGTCATCACAATGAGAGTCCATATCTGGTGGCTGCTTGGGAGTTTTCCAAAAAATCCAAGAATCCCCTGATTTTTCTCCATTGTTGTGATATGGTTAGAAATTGTGGTTGTCAAATCTCGTGTTAATTTATTTCGTTTGTAGTAGTTCAAATATGTAGTAAGGTTGACTATATTTTGCGATTTTGATTGGCAAAAATGAACAACTGAAAACGAATCGCATTAACCTAGTGGTAAAGCTAACTATAAGAACAATGCAAAAATTGCCAAACCATTAAAGGATCTACTTCAAAATTGAGTTGAATTTAAGTTCGGAGTATCTCAAAAAGCTTTCAATAGATTAAAGTAACTTTTGTCAACAACTCCTGTTCTGCTTATTTTCAGACAAGGAGTCCCACTTTAATTACACACAGATGCAAGCAGCCAAGGAGTTGGCGGTGTTATGTTACAGAAATCTGAAGATGAACAATTTCATCCTATTCACTATATGAGTAGAAAAACCAACTCCCACCAAGAAAAGCTATGTAGTAATGAGGGTGAAGTTTCAGCTATAGTAGACGCTTTTAAGAAATTTAGAAATTATTTACTAGGTTCACAATTCAAAATAATAAGACTGATGCTTCTCAAGAAATATGTTCAAAAAAGATATCACTACTAAAATAGCATGTTGGACATTACTTTTGGAAGAATTTGAATATAAAATCGCTCATAGATTTGGGAAACAAATGATATATGTAGACGTATTGAGTAGAAATACGGTTAAGATGGGTACTCTTTCTCAGGGAGAAGTGACCGTTAAAATTGTAGTTGCCCAAACTAATGATGAGCGTCTCCAGTTGCTAACATCCTTAGTCGAGCAAGGGCTGAAGGAAGATTACGAAGTGAAAAATGGGGGACTATACAATTATGACAAAGTTCGTAAGTTACTTGTAGTGCCTGAGGCATTAGAACTTGAAATTATACGAAACGTTCATAACAGAGGACATTTTGCTGTGGCTAAAACGGAAGATCTACTCGAACAAGACTTTTACATTCGAAACGTCAGAAAGAGAATTGAACAAGTCGTCATGAACTGCGTAGAGTGCATTTTGTGTAAAGGAAAACACGAAAAGGGGAAGGTCTACTCAATCTTACACTGAAAGAAAACACTCCTTTAAGAACACTTCACATCGGATTTATTGGCCCTTTTCCGTCATCTGACAAAAACTACAAACATATTCTTACATTTGTGGATGCATTCACAAAATTATTCTGGCTTTTCCCAGTAAAATCTACATCGATTGAGACTACTCAATCTTACACTGAAAGAAAACACTCCTTTAAGAACACTTCACATCGGATTTATTGGCCCTTTTCCGTTATCTGACAAAAACTACAAACATATTCTTACATTTGTGGATGCATTCACAAAATTATTCTGGCTTTTCCCAGTAAAATCTACATCGATTGAGGATGTGTTTACAAAAACTCAAAGAACTACAATCCATATTTGGGAATCCAATGATACTAACAACTGACAAAGGAGCTAGCTTTATATCTCAAAACTTCGAGGAGCATTACGAGAAAGAGAAACTAAATCACGTGTTTTCAACTACTGGAAATCCGAGAGGAAATGGACAAATGGAAAGAATTCATTGAACTTTGATCCGAGTCTTATCCAAATTATCTATTGAAGATCCTAGCAAGTGGTACAAATATGTTGTTTATGTACAAAGGATACTTAATAGTGCTACAAGCAGATGTACTAAGCATTCACCTTTTGAGCTTCTTATAGGAATCAAAATGAAAATCCCAGAAGATATGAAAATCTTTGAAATTCTCGATGAAAAAGAAACCAACAATTTTATGGAGAACCGAGAACATATTCGAGAAGATGCAAGAAAAGAAATACTAGTAATTCAAGAAGAAAATAAAATAACTTTCAACAAGAAGAGAAAGAAGGCTCATATATACAACATCAATGACTTAGTGGCTATTCAACGTTCACAGTTCGAAAGTGGATTAAAGTTAAGGCTGACGTTCTTAGGACCATATCCATTAACTGGTAAAAAGGATGAAGACCGTTATCGGGTGGAGGAGGTTGGGCATCATAAAGATCTTAGTTATATCTCTACAGCTGCTGACCAATTAAAGCCATGGACTGCTCCTGCTTAGAACTGGGCAACATTTCTTTTTGTTTTTTGTGTATGTTTTTGTTTTATTTACAGATGATGTAAACGAAATTATGTCTGTTTCCGAGGTTGTAAAGGTGGGTCAGGATGCCGACCTGTTGGTTCCAAAATCATAACCAAATGTCGCTAGTTTACCTGATAGCATCGCAAATGTTCCCAAAAAGTAATAAATACTCAGCGACACTAGTTAAGTGACACATTGTAAAAAAAGTAAGAGACTATACGTAGAGTTTGCTAACTCGAGCAGGAGTTCCGCCGATCATTGTCAGAAAATTATGTTGTTTTGCCAGTGCGAGTAGACACTACAACAAAATAGATATGCATCATAAGATGTTACTTTTTTTTTAATATTTATGTAGCAATTAAAGTGTGTCACAATATTAAAATTGTGTATTGATTAATTGCTTAATAATCCACTGACACTCTACAAACGTATGGAATAATCGTGCATAAATGTCTCTTTGTATACTAATGGGTTAGTTATGGTATAGCGTTCTTCTTGGTTGAAGGTTCTGGGTTTGATCTCAGATGCTGTTGAATAACCAAAAAATATGGGGGTTCCATTGTCTGTAAGTTGTAAATATAAATGAATCCTTGCAAGTTTACCTCTATTCTTCTGTCTTCGATGTCTGAAGAAAATTCGGGAGCATTATCAAGCATCTTATGACAACATTAAACTGTTTGGTTTATCACTTCGCAATGTTAAATGATAATGAATCACTATAAGGAAACAACCATAAATGGGAATTAAAATTTAAAAAGTAAGTTAGTAAATATAAAATATCATAGGATAAAAGCACATGATATATATATATATATATATATATATATATATATATATATATATATATATATATATATATCATCTCAATTTTCATAAAACTAATTTGTACGTAAAATTCTAAAAACAAAAATTGGCAAAAAATATGGAATTTCACATAATTTTCTAATTTTTGCAACTCTTCTATTCTAGAATAAAATATATTTTTGTAGTGAGGAACTAGAATTTTATATCGGGAAGACAAAAAAAGAAATATTTAGCAATTAAGTTTTTTCTGCTAAAGAAGACTTTATTTTATCAGTTATTACATATTGACACAGAAGGCTTAACTTACATGTAAACCTTGTTAACATAACAAAAATAAAAGAGTGGATGCTTTCATTATTTATATGAGTTGCCATTTCAGGTATTATTTTTGTTTTTCTTAGCTGCTGAAAGCTAAGCTGAAAACAGCAAATAATGTTCCCCTAATGTAATCTCTGGCTAATATTGTTCACGAGCGTCGTAAATAATGATAAAAATGTGTTATGCTTATCACAAAATGTGTTATGCTTACTCCAGTTAGTATGAACAAATAACTGTGAAGGAAGATATCTATTAGTGATTTGATTTCTTATTCGTATTCGTTGCAGAACCATAAATATTATATTTCACTGTGCTCTACTTTCTTAGAGATGTTTTAGTGTTAATTACAATTTGTTTCAGATTTAAATTATGTTCAACACTTTGTTATCTCTATGTGAAATACAATTCTATTATTATATAGAATTTTTTATAATAATTATTTTAATTATAATTTATTTTATATAATTTTTTACCCGAGTTTTTTTAATATAATTGCATCAGATATTAAAGATTTAAATTTCTTTAATGTTGAATATTTTTAATGCGTAAATATGTTCATTTATAATATGTACATGGACTATCATATTATAGAAAATGATCATCATATTGTATAAAAAGAGATGAAAGAAAATTGATATTGTTATTATATATATATATATATATATATATATATATATATATATATATAAAATAAATTTCGAATCAAAATTTTAACTTTGCGCATATAATCAATAAATACATTTAATTTAAGAGAGAATTAATAAAATAAAAAATAATGAATAAATTGCAGATTTTAAATGAAAAAAATATATCACTATAATAATGAATACATCTTTGTAAATTTAATATTAAAGTAAGAAACTATATTTGAATTATATATAAAGTATTTTATATTTACGATGAAAATTACTCTCAACTTATTCATTGCTAATTGCATTGCATTAATTTAGCTGCATTATAAACATAATTACAATATGTATTTCACAGAAAATTAATATAAAAACCATAAACACAAAATTTGTTATTTTCTCTTAATTTGCATTTGAGCATTACTAGATAATAAAATTTTCTTAAATAAAAAAATCAATTGAAATTACCTGCCTGATAAAATTGATATTTAATATCTATCTTTGACGAAAACTCACTTTATTTTATTTATACTCTATTATAAAAGGCTGCGATGGCCTGATTGCTTAGAGCGTCATTCTCGACAGTAGAAGGTAGTGAGTTCGAATCCCGGTTTAGTCGAAAATCTGTCTTGTTCACTAATAGCGACTGGGTTATGTAAAATATGTCGTGGTTGCAATGTCCTAATATGTTCTGGTTTCAAATTAATACCCCTGGGGGTGTTAAGGAGCCAGACCTTGTCTTCTCTGACATCTCATCTCTAAATTGGAAGACTTAGATGGTTCTGCCAGCTATGACCCAATTTATTCTTCTACGCTCGTAGGGTGCTCTGTTCATAAGACATTTTTTCTAACTCCAGTCCCTGATGGTTGGGCTTGCTTCGCCAAATATCATAAGAAACAACAACATTTTGCTGTATTAGGAAATCTTATGATAGTTTAGATTTCGTTCTGTAAAAGACAATAATTTTTATTACATTCTTAAAAATTATATTTGCTCTAGTGCGTTTAGTTTAAAAATTTATATATGGCATTGTTTCTGTTTGATCATTGGTTTGATTTGCTTAAACAACCATGTAAGATTTAAAAGGCAATTTCAACAGTACATTGGATTTCAGATTCTCATAAAAATGACTTAAAAAAGGGTTTTTATTTTTGTTTTTATAGCAGCTACTTTTGATTAAATTTAGGTGAGAAATTCTGCTTCGTTAAAGTAGGACTTTAAAGGTAATCATAACATAAATAAAGAAAGATAGCCATAGAAAATTTAACAGTTGCTTCATTTGTAGCAGGATCAAGCTTTTGGGGTCTTAGATTTTCGTGTTGATCCTTCTTATCCTAAAATAATGGGAGATGAACGTTTCGCTTCTTATTTCTGCATACACATCTTTGGAGGTAGATGCTTAAGAATTTGGTTGAAATAAATGACATTTGTTGAAGCGCATTAGTTTAGATGAATGCTCTACAATTTTTGCATCCATGTGAAAATCTAGCGCCAAATCCTTTCCTAACATTTCTATAAAAATATTTGGTCCAAAAGATGTTTTTATCAAATTATCAACAAAACAATGTCTCTTCAAGATAGTTGGCAATAGATTTTCATATGAATAGTACACGGGTTAGAATTTCGAACCACAAAAAACATCTATTTTTTAAAGTAGAAGATGAATCCATACATTAAAAGTTGCCGGAATGCTTATCACATTTAGACATCGTTTTATCTAAAACACAAAATGACTATATTCTATTAAAATTAATTTTTTCACCAATTAGTGCCATTACTGACACACCAAACTATAGTAGCTGATTTTAAAAGTTATATTTTTACCACACGGTATTTTGAGATGTGAATTTTAGTTAAACATTTACTTTTTAATGGCTTTAACCCAAAAAAGAAATTAATCATAAGTATGTATAAGCACAAAGTGTGAGTATATTTGATTATTCATTTTCTTGAAAATTCTAATTAGTTTTACACATGTAGGATATTTTTTGATAGTTTTCTTTGTATATTAATATAATTTTTAAAAATTTACTGTGCGTTGTCCCTCAGCAAAATTCTCTCCATTTTGGACAAGCGAGATCTATAAGGGGTAAAAAAAAACAGAATATTGAAAAATATTGCTTGTGTGAAAAAAATGGGTTGCCAGAAAATGTTATTTATCGCGAAATGTGTAAAAATAGTGCCAAGGGTGATCATACAGTAAATCTGATCCAAATAATCATTAATCATTATTGTTTTGATTCTTATGTTTTATCGTATTATTCGTATATTCTATAGCTCTAATTCATATATACTATTTTACATTTTCTAGAATTCTGAACGATTACTCTTTGTGAGAAATGATATTTTTAATTAATAAAACAATACTAAATTATGTAAAAGAAAACAAATTGAATTTTGTATTTGTTCTTTTAAACACATTCTCTGTTAATAATGAATGCCTTCGAGTGAAACAGAAAAATAATCAATTTATTTTTTAAAATCACTGCATTTCCCAGAGTTAAATGAGAATTTCAAAATGCTTTTGCTTAATCTTGAATTTCAATAAATGATTTTCCTACATTTTTTTTTTAAAATGCTTACAGCAAAATGCATTTAGGATTCTCAGTTTAACATTTTATTGATCTCAACTTTCAAAGTAATTAATATTTGTGTTTTTGAGATTTAAAACTTTAAAACTTTGCTTTGATTTTATTTGTATTTGAAAATTTCGTTCCCCGCGGTCGTCTTTCTCTGCCAAAATGTTTTTAAAACAAATTCTTCCTTATTTAATTACTTATTTAAAATTCATGCATTTTGGTTCAAAACGAGCGAATAGATGTTTTGTTGATTGAAATGAAATTAGTATTTCAGAATATTTGTTGTTTGTTATCTAAATTTAGCTTCTAACAGTTTTTGAAAGTTCTTTTCTTTTCTTTAATTAGAATGCATTTTATTATAATAGAATCTTCTCAACGTTATATGCAGTTTTAAATTATTAATATTGCTTAAATCTGGTGAAGACATCTTAAAGAAGATATTTATGGTGAATATTTATTAATATTTTTAACGATAATTTCCATTATCATTTTTATTATAAATATAAAATTAATAATTCCTTACCTTGACAAATAATCATACTCTTACTTGAAATTATCATTCAATAAAACTATTGTTAACTTCTTAAGAGCACTTTTCACTTATGATATATAATATTATGATTTTCGATACTTAAAATAACGACTGGCTTGGCGATTTTCGGCGATACAATTTTCACTGGCAATTTCATTGGTGAGACTAACATGATTTGAATAATCCTTTTTATTTTAACGCCCATCATAAGCTATGTTAGCGCCTGGATGTTTTTAGGTAGTCTTCATATTATTTTTTCCGGTGACCAGTTTCGGCGATATATCTAGATAATCGTAAAATTTCACATTTACCTAATTTTTGGTAAAAATATTATTTATTTGAGTCGGTTACCTAAATATGAAAATTATTTCATTCAGTAAAATGGCTGTTCTGTGGATATAAATTAGTTTATTCTAATGAACATATTAGAGGAAATTTACTTTAGGGTACCACTTGATTTTTTGGCTATTTTTTATGCAAAGATATGTGCCAAAATGTTAATAGCAAAAAGGGCAACCCTAAAATTACGTTAATTAAAACGCTGAAAATACAAAGGTTACCAAAAATTAAATTTTAAGGCCAATATTTATCACCAAATTATCCGCAAAACTAAAGGGTACCCTAATCTACACTTTACTCAAGATATTTATTAACTATTAAATCAAATAAAAATATAATAAGGTGATGACATAGCTTGCGTATCTTTGTTGTAGTTGTCGAAAAGAATTTTTTCGTTCCCTTTTGCATAGTTTTCAATTTCAAAGTTGCTGCCATCTCACTTTTACAAATAAGTTACATAATAAATTAAACTTATCCCCGGAAATTAGTGATAAGGTTACTTTTTCATAATGAAAATGGTCTGGTTTCGATCTCAGAGTCTATTGATCAACAACAGAATGGATGAGGCCACGGTGGCCTGGTTGGTTAGGGCAACGCTCTCGTTACCACACGGTGGTGAATTCGAATCCCGGCATAGCCGAAGATCCGTCGTGTTCACTAATGGCGAATGGGGCGCAATGCCCTCCATGTTCTCATTACAAATTAATACCTCTGGGGGTGGTTGGAGCCAGGCTTTGGTTCTTCACTGGTTTCAATCTCTAAATTGGAATATTCAGGTGGTGCTGCCATCTATGAGACAAAAGTCGTACTTTTACCTTCGTATAAGGGTGCTCTATTAAAAAAAACGGAAGATTGACTTCATTCGCCTAGTCTCTCTGACTGGCGGTCTTGGCGTTGCCAAGTGTCATTAACAGCAACAACAACAGAATGGATGAAAAGATTCAGAAGATAATATGCAATCCTAATAATTTGAAAATTTTGATATTTTCTGGAATTTTTTTAATGTGATACGTGTCTAAGAGCCTTCAATAAGCAAAAGCTGGTGGAGGTACAAATGAGTATTTAACGGTAGAAATGTTAATATTAAAATTAAAAAACTTAAAAAAATGTACACACACACACACAAATCTATTTTTCATTTCTTTTTATACATTAAATTTTTATAATTAAATGTGAATTTCACAGGATTTTGGTTTTTCATAAATTTTAGAATTTCAAAATTACCAAAAGAACAAGATCGTCTTCTGCATATTAAATAGAAACTTGGATATAAATTGACTTGATTTTAATTAAATTATTATAAATATTGTAAAGAAAAATCTTACAGAAATACTTTGGATCTTGTAATTAATACAAGAGTTTCTGTTTTACCCTACACGAAAAATGTTTTTTCATAAAGCAAGTTTCTTCAAGATATTTCAGTTCTATTGAATTGAATTATGTAGTACTAGTATGTATTTTCCGAGACTCATTTCGTTATAAATAGATGAAGTATAAAGAGAACTAACATAGTATCTTTTTCGATTTTCTTTGTTATTTTACAGAAAATAACAAATTCTGTTGAAAAGCCAGTGTATCACCTACGACAATTTTTTTTATAAATGATTTAATTTCCCATTGACTAGGATAAATGTCCTCAAAACTTTGGAATAAAATTTTTAAAAAGAAAAATATTGAAAAGATGGCATACATTTGCATAAAGCTTTTGATACACAGGCACAATTATAACTTGCAATAAGATGTTATTTTTTGCTAATACAATTTCAACAAACGAAAATTTAAAAAATATCAATTACCTCAGAAATCACTATAAAGAAAGGTTCCATTTGCTTATATTACTTCGAATATGTCCATAATATTACACCGAATTAAACTAAAATTGCTTGAAGTGCAGAAAATATTGTATTTTGTTACTTTTTTTTGTATAATCCGTGATTAACATATTCTTTTTCTATTATATCTACGATATTTTTTTTTGTTGCAGTACTTAGAAATCGACAAATGTCTCAAGTAGGAATTTAATAATTTTAAAGATCGCTTTCAGTTATGATGACATCTTTGGTTGGTTTATATATAAAGGGCATTTTTTAAATGACAATCACTATTCGGGTTGTTGTTACTTATGACACTTGTTGAAGCCAAGCCCTGCCATCATACCCCGCTGAACGAATAAAGTAAAAAAAAAGCATCATCCGTTATTTTTTTATTTTTTATTTATGGAGCACTTCTATATGAAGGAGGAAGTATGACTTTGTCTTATACATAGCAGCATCATCTGAGTTTTCCATTTTATAGATTGAAGCCAAAGAAGACCCATAGCCTGTCTCCAACCACCCCCAGAGGTATTAATTTGGAATGGGAACATAGAGGACATTACGTCCCGACATATTTTACGTGCCCCAGCTGCCATTAGTGAACACGACAGATCTTTGGCTAATACAGAATTCGAACTCACTACCTTTCGGTAACAAGAATGACGCCCTAACCAACCAGGCCATCGTGGCTTATCATTATTGGTAAAAATCAGTAAACTGTGTGTATGATTTATAGGTATGTCTTCATATTATAATAAGAAATTCTTTGAACTATGACTTATATTTATTATAATTTATTTTCATGAAATACAAAAGATCGAATTAAAAAATGAATGTTTCTGTATATTTTAGAATATTGATTATTTCTGTAGGAATTGTATTATAGTTTTAATTATTTAGGTAAAAATAAGAAACGATTAAGCAAAATGTAGCAAAAATCATTATCACTGTTTTTAAGCGGATTAAAATCTTGATATCTAGAACATTAGATTGATATTATTTTGAATAAAAAAGGAAGCGGATATCTAAATTCAAATCAAGAATTTCCCATTTTTATTCTCAGCGTCAGAGCCTGGTAGTGTCCTAATCAGTTTCCTCCATCTAATTTAATACGAAGCTGGCTTTCACGAGGACTATGCAATAATTCTTTGTATTTTATTAAGTCTTGTTCGATACTATCAGGCAAACTAATTAATGGATTTTTCTCGCTTTTTTGTTTAACTGTGTAGAATAAATGTGTAGCTTTTTAAATGGTGGTGTATCCATCAAGTTAAGAGAAATGCCTATGTTGAAGTTACATTTTCAAACATTATTTTTTATTTCTAAACACACAATGTAAATTTATTATTCTCATTAAATGATTATTTTAATTTTATTTTTAAAAACTGGTAATTTGTAATGAATATTTTTGAAAAAGTTAAAAGTAACATACATATAATTCTACACAAAGAGTAATAAAGCAAGATTTTATTGAGTTAAGAAAAATTTAAAAATTTATAAGGTCAAATTAAAAGAGGTATCGTTATCTTCTGAGTGAATAAACAAGACCACTTTGTAATTATTGCAGTTATGTTATCAATGATTATCAAAATGTTTATAATCTTTAAAAAAATTTTCATTCAAAAGTTACCTATGATTAAAACACATATTCACTTTATAAAAATAACATGAAATATTTTAACATATATGATAAATTATTATTTCCTTTTATTAGATTTCATATAATTTTTTTCTCCAACTCAATACAATTTTCTAATTTTAAGGAGTATTCAATCATTTTTTTGTCGTAATGTGCTATTGTATTTGTAAATAAAACTTAACAGTAAAACTTATTATGCATATATTTTATAAAATTGATTTTTTTTAATAAATGATCCTACTATCAAATAATAATGAATGATTTTTTGAGACTACAACCTATTATCTCATGATCAAGAAAAAAGTTTAGCACAAAAATTTTTATTAATTAAAATTTACTTTAAATTTTATGAATAAAAATTTTACGATAGTCAAACCATTATTAAGTATTAATGTATTGGAATTAAAGTTTTTATATTTTTTCATTTAAATTATAAATTATTTACCTTCACATTCATCTAATTTTAAATTAAAATTAATCAAAAATTATAATATATTTAAACTATATATATATATATATAACCTTAATTAAAACATAAAACTGAATCTTCCTATGATAAATATTTATTTATTGTGTTGAGATAACAGAAAATGCAAATAATTAATATTCTATTTACCGATATAAAATATTTAAGCAAAATTTACGATTTTATATTTTTATCATAGAACAAATTTAGCAATAAAAATGGAATTTAAATATTCTTGTTTCAAATAATGAGAAAATACTCTTTAAATGTCTTTTTTTCTTACAAAAAATATTTCAAATTCTCTCACTGAAAAAACTAAAACACTATTTTACGATAAATATCCCCGTAAAAGTAACATCTATCATATTATTTTTTGGTACGTTACAGGAAATTGAAAGTTTTTCATTTATTATTTCACATACACTTAAAAATTGCTTTAATTTTTTTTTTTATCTCAAAGTATGTAGCAAAGAAAAATTATTTTTTGTTCAATACCTATTACTAGACATACAATGAACTGTTGTCACCATATCCTAAACGTTTGATATCCTAAATGATGGATCTCTTTTGGTTTGTATTATATTTGTATTGGGTTAGTTCTAACATTTTATTTTGGTGATAACAATTTCCTTACATATAGAACTGCCCTTCGGTAAAATCCTTGGAGAGTTTTCACCCTTGGTGACAAACTGAAAGAAAGCGCCAAGGAAGAACAAAAGGGCGAAATAAAAATTCCAGAAATACTTAGGTTTATCATAGGATTACCACAAGACTGGCGAAATTTATAGCCAACGAAAATTACTCGAACCAAAGTTGTGGGCTCTGCTAGGATTCAACCCAGCCCTTCATGAGTAATGTGATGAATCGATTATTTTGAAAACATTTTCTAAATTCACATCTCATTCTCATATCATTTCCATTTTCCTATATTTTAAATTGAAGTGTCATTACAATAGTTGTTAATCTTAAGGGTTAAATTGCGGTTTTAATCTCTTTTCTCGCCAACTTGTTGTTAAACGCACCAAGCGTGGTAACCCAGAAGTTTTTCATCCTTAATGCGTTCTTTATTTACAAATTCGAAACGCTTTTTCGCGCATGCTCATTACTCTTTTATTTTAGCCTTTTCATTGGTTGCTAATTAGTATCACTTTGAAATAGCGGTATAATTTTCGCCATGGCAACGGCGTTTCAGAAAACGCGCCAAGCAGGGGACCCAAAGTACATTTTCACCATCTGAAGTGCTCTGAAATCAACATTAGCTCTCTAGCTCTCATGAACAGAAAGATGATTGTAAAATGATTTGGTTCATTTGTCATTCTGCGATTATATTTTCTCGGTTGAGATAACTCAAACAGGACCTATAGCTTAAAGCTGCCTCCGAATTTTTATAAATATCCAAGGAGATATTCGTAAACTGATGAATGTAACTCAAGAACTATTCATTTGAAAGCCAGTCATTAAACAATGTAAATGATAGGAGATTAAAGCGAGAAAACAAATTTAATTGATAAAAAATATGTAATATTAAATTGATCATGTTGTATAAGATCATCCGCAGCGTTAAATTAGTGGAAGTTCGCATAAAATGTACTCCAGCAATTTTCAAGCTGTTTTTCCCATCGTAATTGAATCTGCACTTCATAGGTTTGCAATTGGTTTCGATATAAATTAAAATACACTTATTAGAGTTTAAATTCCCAGCCTGCATCTCAAATGTTTTCACATCTTGTCAATTTATTGCTGTTATATATCTTATATCGAATAATGTAAGAAACAAAAAAGGAAATTATTCAGATTTTATGAAAAATACTTTTGCTACAATCATATTTTAAGAAATGTCCCTGTTTGGATGGTTCATGATTTAAATTATCCAATATAAATACGCTTCTATTTAATGTTTGATTGTTTAAAATGCAAAAAATTCATAAATGATAAATTAATATTTTTAGAAAAATTTTGCTAATGAGGTTTCAAACATTATTTTGTAAATTTTCAAATATGATAAAAAGTTTGCAGGCTAATAAACAGATTGATAGAAATACAAAAAAGAAATAGAAGCATATTTGTCAATTATTTTTTTAAAATAATCACCAAATCGATTTTAGCTTTCATTAAAAAACAAAACCAACTTGTGTGTGTAGATATCAACTCCATTGGTCCATTAGGTTTTTATTGGCTGTTTTCTCCAATTTCGAAAAGGAGCATTGCGCCAAATTGTTTCCTTAATTTTTGAATAAAAATAGCAGTTAGGTACTTTTTCAAAACTGTAACTTAATTTAATTGCATAATTTCTTCACCATGGCTTGCAGCATTGACCTAGCCATGTGTGTTAATGTAGATTTGCCACTGCAACTCAATAGGGCAAAAATATTACGTGATTTGATTAAGATCTTTTGGTGATGGCACAATCTTTATCCATAAGAAACTAATACCAACTTGCATTTAGAAGCAAGGCAATTTTTCTGAATGATTTCCTATTTTTCACGAAAGCTCTTAAAGACAATTAGTTTCCTTTTTACAACTCCTAAAGGTAGCGTTGGAGTTTGATTTACTTCAGCAGTCATTTTCTGCAAGTAATTTTTAATCATTGTTAAAAGTGAATTACAAACCACTGCAAACATCTAAATCTAAATGTAACGAGAATCAAAATCATGAACTGTAGAAACTTAAATCATGAACAAGCATCGAAATCATGAACTGTAGAATCAAAATCATGAAATATCCAATGCGCTAAGTGCTTGAAGGCTATTATTTATTTCATAATATTTGAACATATATTTGATTTAATATACAAACGGTCTTTCTTAGTAAATGTTAACTTACTTCTCTACATTTATGATTGTTTAAAAGTAAATAAATATTAGTTTGGGGAAAAAGTTATCCATTATTTTTTCGGTAGACGTCTGTAGTGATGCTATCTCGTGAGGTATCTATCAAACAATTTCAAATTTATGCTCATTGGAAAGGTGACATTTGTCACTAAAATATTCTCTTGTGGTTGTTTGTTTGATTCATTCAGCTATGAGTACAAGTTTTTAAAAATAGAAGATAACAAACAGAAAATTCGACACATTTTAGTTTTTCTTTTATAATGGCGAAAATGCTAACCAGGTGGCTAAAATTGTGAAAGGTGTTTATCCTCCTATATATGACTGTAACAACCGGTTACGCACAATTTTGGTTTCGTCGATTCCGTTTGGGGATTTGGATGCTAAAGATGCACCTCGTATGGATACAACATCGTCGAGAATGTCTATAAAATATCAAAAAGTATCAAACTTGACAGCATGTCAACAGTCGTAGCTTCGAACAAGACCTAAAAATCTGCATGAAAACTGTTTTGAACCTTTTTACAAAGCGAATCTGAAAGAAGTTACAAAAAGTTCACGTAAAAATAATAGATTTCTTTTTTCCCAACCTAATATTTAATGAAAAAATTAAAGACATTTTGCTGTTAATAATAGCTTGTTTTATACAACACTTTCTTTAATAGTCTTAAATAGCAAAACAGAAACAGCATTCATTAAACGAAACATTTAAAGACTTCTTCCTTCTTTACTTAAAAAAAAAGCACTTAATAAGTTCATAAGTTATTTTTTCTTATATTTTAAGATCTTTTTCATTCTCACCGAAAGTAAACTACAAACTGAAAGAAAACTGCTGTTATTGTTAATATTATAAAGATTTCTAATGTTACTTATGAAAAATGTTTGCGTGTTTTTACGTGATAAGAAATTTAACAAATGAATGTATTTTCATTTTTTTTAAAAAGTATAGTTACTTAAATATTTTTGTGAAAAAAAAAATGAATCACTGAACAAAGTTGCAGTTTGAAAAATCTACTAAAATAAAAAATCGTCTCTTTAAAAGGTAGGATAATTGTACTTTGTGAACTTGTAGACAAGTCTTTTCAAAAATGCTATGCTGAATATCGAGATGATATGCAAAGTTTTTAGAGACAAGTTCTGTTTATTAATTCTCTTATTCAGTTTGAGGTTTACAAAAATTTATTTCTGTATGAAGAGAAAGTAGCATTATCTCTGTAAAGATCACATTAAGAGTGAAAAGAATTCTTTACATTGGCAAATCCCAACAAGTTGGCATTATAATTTTAAATTTCTAATATAAGCTTTTCTCAACTACCTCACAACGATAAATTAAACTTTCGTGTATGCTTATTCATTTTAATTAAAACAAAATACAAGTATAAATATAAAATATAACGATTCAACTAAATATGTCTAATAATAACATAGGATTCAATAAAGAAAAATAAAACTAGATGTCAGAATGAGACATAACAAGGTGTTCTATGATAACATGTGTCCACCATGCACCATGTTCTACTCAACTGCGTGCGTATAAGTTTTTGAAAAAAATTGTCCAAGTCCATAAAAGTACTGTTGCGTAACAGTGCCATCTGTTTGCACATACATTTACTATTCTCTTGAAGCCATTTAATATGTTAATACACTACTGGCCATTAAAATTGCTACACGAGGGGAAGAAATGCAGATAACGAAATGATATTTATTGGACAAATATATTATACTAGAAATAACAAGTGATTAAATTTTCAAAAAATATGACTGGAAAGATCCTGAGAAATCAGTACCCAGAACAACCACCTCTGGCAGTAATAACAGCAGTTATACGCCTGGGCATTGAGTCAAACAGAGATTGGATTGCATGTACAGGTACAGATGCCCATGCAGCTTCAACATGATGTCACAGTTCATCAACCGTAGTGATTGGCGTTTGTTGACGAGGCAGTCGCTCGGCAACCATTGACCAGACGTTTCCTATTGGTGAAAGATCTGGAGAACGTGCTGGCCAGGGCAACAGCCGAACATGTTCCGTATCAAGGAAGGTCCGTACAATACCGGCAATATGCGGTCGGGCATTATCATGCTGAAACGTAGGGTTTCGCAGGGCTCGAATAAAGGGTAGAGGCACGGGTAGTAACACACCAGAAATGTAACGTGCACCGTTCAAAGCACCGTCAATGCGAACAAGAGGTGACCGAGACATGTGTCCAATGGCACCCTATACCATCACGGCAGGTGATGGGTCAGTATGACGATGACGAATGCATGCTGCCAGTGTGCGTTCACCACGATGCCGCCAAACACGGATGCGACCATCATGATGCTGTACACAGACCCTGGATTCATCTGAAAAGATGGGCGCAGCTTGTCCAATTTTGGACCTTGCGCCATAAAACCCAACCCAACAACAACATCTGAAAAGATGACGTCTCGCCATTCGTGCGCCCAGGTTCGTCGTTGATCACACCATTGAAGGCGCTCTTGTCTATGACGCAGCGTCAAGGGAAGCCGCAGCCATGGTCTCCGAGCTGAGAGTCCATGCTGCTGCAAACGTCGAACTGTTCTTGCAGATACTTGTTGTCTTCCAAAAGACCCCGTTTCTTGACTCGCGGCTCGTGACTTGGTTGCACGATTCATTACGGCCATGCGGATAATATGGCTGTCTTCTTGGCTGCTAGTGATTGGGTGACCGTTGAGATCCCGCATGGCGGCCCGTATTACCGTCCTGAACCCATCGATTCCATATTCTGCTAACAGTCATTGGATCTCGACCGATGCGAGCAGCAATACTGCGATAAGATAAACCGCAATCCCGGTACGCTACAATTCGACCTTTATCAAAGTCAGAAACGTGCTGGTAACCATTTCTTCTTCTTAGACAAGGCATCACAACTACTTTTCACCAGGCAACAACGTTCAAATGCAATTCGTGTACGATGAACCGGCTGAACAATTTCCTCATTTAAACACAATGTAGGTGTCGCTACTGGCGCCTGCTTTGTCTGAATGCGCTGAAAAGCTAATCATTTGCATATCACAGCACCTTCTTCCTTTCGTATAAAATTCACGTCTGTAGCATGTCGCATTCTTGGTGTAGCAATTTTGATGGCCAGTAGTGTAGATCTTTAGTTTTTTCCCTACATTTTTTTTCTTTAATTACTTTTTATTTTATATCCCTGAATTTTTAAATTATAAATTTTGATATAGTTCTTTGTCGATGTTAGCAAGATACAGTGGTCAAAATATGCTGTAATAGCATTTTGAAGTGATTTTCACTGACAAAACCATCGATTTTCTCAGAAACAACAGGACATATTAACCCATTTGGTATTGTAGCAAGCTGGGGATCTATCCTAGTTAACATTTAACACTTCATGTGTTTTGTTCTTTACAATGATATTCCTTGCTGCTTAAGCATTTGATAATGATCTTTGTCTATGCTAGCAAGATACATCTGTCGCAATAGAACTTTGAAGTGATCTTCACAGACAGAAGCAAATTTTCTCAGAAACAACAGGACATATTAACTAATTTATTCTGTAGCTCGCTGATGATCTATCCAGGTTAACATTTAATGTCTTATTTTTTGCAATGATATTCCTTGCTGCTTAAATATTTGATATTATTCTTTGTCAACTGCATTCAAAACGTCAGATAATACTCCAAGACATATATTGTAATAAATTGTTATGTCGTACAATATTCTAAATTATAGTTATCAAAATAAAAACTATGCAATTGAATTAAGCAATTGGAGCAGTGAAAAAAGAACTTTTTTCAAAATTAAATCCCTTTTCTGGTTTTCGACTTTAATATTGGCTTATACATGTTTTCGTTAATTATCTTTGTGCTATACATTTAGGATGTTTTATTTTGAATAAGTTATATTATGATTGTATTTATATATATAGTTTCATTAAAAACACGAATTGCGCTAATGTTCAACCAATGTACACTTTTAAACAATTTATTAAAGTAATATATTAATAGTTATTATATATAAAATACATTAACATACTTAAGAATTTTAATTAGACTTGTACTAATTTCTGATTCAAAAGTATAATCTATTTCAAAATTCGAATTTTATTTATAAACCATAAAGATTGTTTCTTTTGTTGCAGTTGAGATCATGTGTACATCACTTTATTTTACTTATAATTGCTCTGTGATCTAAAGAAATAATTGTTTTCATCAATAACGCTGAATATGCAATTTTGTCCAATCAAAAACAAGTAAATTTGTCAGTGGTATTAGAGAACTATTCACACAGTGAGATATTGGATTGGAAATATTTTTAAACATCTTAGCGTGATTGATTATTTTAGGTATTCTTAGAGATTTTGTTTCGATATTACTATAAAAAAGTAAATCCTTATTATTCATTAAGTAAGATTAATTTATTTCATGTAGCTTGTAAATCACATTAAATATTAATATTTGATTGTTTATGCAAGCAATAAATAAATCATAGTACGTGTTTGTATACATTCAAAAATATATGTACACCTAAGTCTGTTTTCACACGGTAGATTGGTTCCAGAAGAAGCCGTGTAAAAAAAAAAAAAAAAAAACGTGTAAAAAAAGACATTGATCTTATTCAAAAATGGGTGATTTGTTCCTAATCTCTAAAACCTATTAAAATTAGTGAAAAACAAGAATTTTTAAGAACAAGAATTCATGTTTATTTTATTAAATCAAATATATAATGCTTATTTTCACAAACATAGTAATTAATGATAAAAAAGATATGCACTCTAATCTTAAAAGTAATATAAATTAAATGTATGGCAAGTTCAGGAACTAAAAAGCTATGTTGTGAACGAGAAGAATAGGTTATTCAATTTTTCCAAAGAAATTGCCTTCCGTTTTAGTTTTATATCTGACATTTCCTTTTAGGGATACATAAAATATTTAACAAAATTAAAAAACATAAATAACTGAATAAATACAAAATATTTTTTGGCTTACCTTTTATCTTAATGCGTTAAAATTAAATTTAATGGAAAATCAAATTTGCCTGCAAAAAATTTCTTTACCAAACACGTCTTATTGCATTGGCAGTTCACAAAATATTAACACGTTTCAATTGCTCTCACCAGTAAATTTTATTGTATGCACATAAAGGGAATTCCCCTACTTGTTTGTACGCGCTAAAGGGGAATTCACTTAAATCTTTAAGCTAGTGTTCGCAAACTATCGATGGTTTCAGACTTTTTTCTTTCATAAATACTTTTTTGTGATATGAACATACTTCGCAAAAATTAAATTTGACAAAGAAATTTAAGTACATAAAATTTCAAATCGTGCTAAATGGAATAAAATCGTGTAAAAAAATTAAAAATATTCAATTTTCAAACCGTGTTATATCAAAACCGTGTACAAAAAGACCGTGTAAAAACAGACTTAGGTGTACATATATTTTTTGTACATCATATACATTAATATTTCATGATAAAAAAAATTGGAATACTGGCTTATGAAAATTTTGTTTTTATTTTCTCAATATTTAAAAATCCTTTTGTCATGTTATTCATTTTTGTAAAAAAACTTTGTATGTACACAATATCAAAGTTAAATCTCATGTACAGAGTATCTAATGTTACTGGTGAAACCAATCTTTATATAAAAAAAATTCCCAATAGATTTTAATTGAGTTACATTAATTATTACCATTAGATAACCATGCATTCAAGCGATTTCAAATGAATTCAAAAAAATTCGTTTAACTGAATAGTTTTAAAAACATTGCATCATATTCGACTGATGACTCGTTCGATTTGAGTTCAAATGTACGTTGAAAAACATTTTATGATTAAAACAATGATTGTTCCAAGAACGTGACTTTGAGTCCGTGCGTCTTTGTGGCTTGAACTCTTTAAGAAACAAAATTAAAAATATTGTTTAAATTCATTGTGGTAATATACTCCATATGTGGATTCCATATGTTAAGACCAAAGAATCGGTTTGGGAAGTTACTTTGCATTGACTGGAGCCATTAGTATTTTGATAATAGAACAGAAAAACGCGAAATAAAAATAGTAAAGTCAAAACATCCACTTAATGATTAGTTTAAATCAGCAAGGACGCGATTTTAATGTTTTTATTGATAACTACACTGTTGTTGTTAAATAAATTTTTTAACATGTATGACATGCATGAATTTTTTTTTTTTTTTGACGTGTATTCTATATTTTTTCGAAGCTATAATTATGTTTTACTTTAAGATATTACAAAATGTTATCATTATAAAACATATAAATTGCAATAATTACAACGATAGTGATTAGTTGAAGAAATAAATTGAAACTACGAGTTTATTTTGAAAGAATCTTACTGCATATATTGGTGAGACGATGACATTGTTGAATTATAGTAAAATAATTAATTAAACAACTTTGTATATAGTTTGGGGAAAAAGAAATCCATTATTTTTACGTGAACCTTTTGTAACTTCTTTAAGATTCGCTTTTAAAAAAAGTTTAAAACTGTTTTCATGTAGATTTTTAGGTCTTGTGCGAAACTACGATTGCTGACATGCTGTCAAGTTTGATAATTTTTGATATTTTGTAGACATTCTCGATGATGTTGTATCCATGCGAGGTGCATCTTTAGCATCCAAATCCCCAAACGGAATCGACGAAACCAAAATTGTGCGTAACTGGTTGTTACAGTCATATATAGGACGATAAACACCTTTCACAATTTTAGCCACCTGGTTAGCATTTTCGCCCTTATAAAAGAAAAACTAAAATGTATAGAATTTTCTGTTTGTTGTTTTCTATTTCTGAAACTTTGCATTCATAACTGAATTAATCAAACAAAAAACCGCAAGAGAATATTTTAGTGTCAAATGTCACCTTTCCAACGAGCATAAATTTAAAATTGTTTGATAGATACCTCACGAGATAGCGATCACTACAGACGTCTACCGAAAAAATAATGGATAACTTTTTATTAGTTAATAAAGTATTTCCCTAACCTAATATAACTGAAATTAATTTTTTTTATTTTAACAAAATGAAAAATTAGTTGATGTTTATTTTCAAAAAAATTCTGAATTAAGAAATTTAGAAAAATTAATCTTTGAAGCAATGAATGAAATATAATTTTTAATATGAATATTTTATTAACTTATATATTATAAATTTTTCAAGTGCATGTTTCATAAAATGTAATAAATGCAATTCAATTTCTATTTAAAACACATAGATCATACAACATGAATATCATTGAAAATAACTCAGATTTTTTACAAATGAAACAGAAAATTAAAAATAATTAATTATCAAATTTACTTACACAACTTTATATTACTTACAACATTAATCAGTAAATAAAATATATGTACCACGGATAAAAGTTACAAATCTATACGAGTTTTAATCAAAATATTACGCAACTTGAATAATGATCCTTGCAAAATTCAAACGAGCGGTTGTATGTTGTCTAATTAATTTGGATCGGAAAATTTTGACTAATGAGTTCAAAATATCCTTTAGTTATAAATTGGTCTCTGTTGTATTGTAGATGAAGCACTGACATTTAGTATGGGGAACGTTTATACAAGAGATGATGTATTCTCTACAGTATACGAATTTTGGTGAAATGAAGTCGTATCAAAGGAGTTTTAATCCCAGGGCGGAAGGGAATGTGAAAATAATGTACTTGTTAGTAATAATGGAATTTTCCCTGGCTCCAGTTATGACAAGGATTATTAGCTTAAAAATGTTTGAAATAAATTTCTTATTAATACAAAAACTTGATTAAAATCGAGTGCAAATACCAATGAAATTTTTAAAAACATTTTACTAAAGTTTTCGTAAAATTTGAAAAAATTTATAAAAGCGTTATTGTATTTCAATTTATATATATATATATATATATATATATATATATATATATATATATTATAATTATAAAATAAAACATAGGTATACATGTGTGTAGATGTTTTGTTTTATTTATAAAATTCAAAGAAAAGCATGCCATTAAATGATATGATACTGGCCATTTCGTGATAAACGTTATCAGCGTTTTTCATAACTCATTAAAAACAAAATTTTATGAAAAAATTTCTGATAATATCAAACAGTTACAGACAATAACATTTACTGTCAATATTCTTTCTATTTTTTGTTTCTTATGACACATTAGTATACTATATATTGTTAAGACTATTGATATCATGTTTTTTTCGTTTGAGTAACTAGTTACTATAATAAAAATCCCAGTAATGTAAAATCAATCTATTATAGCACATAGATGTACACACAAATATATATATATGTGTGTATGCTTTGCTTTATTTATAAAATTGAAAGAAACGCATGCCATTAAATGATATGATACTGGCCATTTCGCGATAAATGTTATCAGCTTTTTTCGTGACTCGTTAAAAACAAAGGTTTATAAAAAAAAAAAATTACCAACAGTATAAAACAATTACTAACAATAACATTCACTGTCAATATTCCTTGTATTTTTTGTTTGCTATGACAGATTAGTATACTCTATATTCTTAAGACTATTGATATCATGTTTTTTTCGCATGAGTAACTAATTACTATAATAAAAACCACTCCAATTGATAAGTCAATTTTCTATCTCGTATTCTATT